>JAJLVQ010000031.1:0-124211 GCA_030570335.1 Pichia rugopelliculosa | reverse complement strand
TATCAAAACAACGAAAGGGATCATCATAATGCTTTTCCAATGCATTGCTCGGGACACAAACAAGGGTGTTTCCGTTACACATTTTATTGATTATTCTTAAATATTTGATGAACTGCAACCATGACACCTTATCCTTACCCTTGCTGTACACTGAGCAAACAAAACAAAAGTAAATTTCAGGAATTGAACCATCCACTGGCAGTTCCGTAAGCAGGTAGTGCCAATCTAACAAAAACTTGGCTATTTCCAGTCCCTTTCTGTCCATTCTTATAGATCAAAGAAAATAAATAACAACCAAACATAATTAACAGAGCTGAGCATTTCCCTATTTCATTTCATGATGAAATTTGAAATTTAAAGAGATCAAAAGAAAAGTGAACCATCACTCTTATATTTCCAAATTTGGATTGATGCGTTTTCAATACATGTCGAGATTTTCTATTAATGTGACATGAATCCTTTGTTTACATTTAGAATTCTCTGTGTTAAACAACAAACTTATACCTAAAGCTACAGCCAATACCCAAATATACGTTAATATGACCACTCGACAATTGTCTGATGATTCAGACAATCTCGGTGTTACAGTCTCCAATGAGAATTTTGAATTATGGATTAGGATGGCAACTGATAATAAAATCAATACTGATAACTCATGGAATTTTGCATTAATTGATTATTTCCATGATTTCTCCCTTCTAAGGGAAGGTGATGGGGTTAACTTCCAACGTGCCTCAACTACACTCGACGGATGTATGAAAATTTATTCCCAAAGGGTTGATTCAGCTGTTAATGATACGGGGACATTACTATCCACTTTAAACATACATTCAAAGAATCAGACAAAGTCAAGATCAACAAATAGTAATAATAATAATATTGATTCCGAAAATAATAGGCGTAGAATTAACAAAAATAGTCAAGGAGAAGATGAAGATGAAGATGACCAGGATGAAGATGAAGATGAAGAAGATGACGAAGATGAAGAAGATCTGGATGCATATTCAACTGATGCAAGCAAGAAAAAGAGAGCTAAAATACGAAATCAATCCAAAATAAAATCAAACATATCAAGTTCGTTTAATTCAATTAGGATAAAAGATTCGAATAAACCAGTAAAAATTGATCCTGTTTTTAAAAATGCCCTAACTATATTTGATGAAGGAGGTGCAAAAGGTTTATTAAATAATATTTTGAGAATTTCAAACGAAGGTAAGGTCATATTTGATGTTGCAAACGATGATGAAGAACATGATGATATATTTAACTCCGATGATGAAATAGAAAAGAGTGATGCCATACAGCAGTCAACCCCAACATCGTTACCATTATTGGATAATGAATCAGGAAATTTGGCTTTCCAAAACTTGAAAAAAATTGTTTCCTTTGATTTAATTAATGATAACCTAAGTACATGTCCATCATTATCAAAATTAGCAAATATTACTAGTGGTAAAAGTGATCCATCAGTTTTATTAGAAGAACTTGATCAAATAAATGTGTCTGATACTGATTTAAATCTAGGGAACGCCGATGTTGATTACGATGGCGATCATATAGTGCGTGCTTATGTTGATGATAATGATAATTTCGATGTTGGCTATGAAGTGGATAATGATAATAACAATATCAATAATAATTCATTCAATAACGAAGATGCACTATCCAATATTTCTAGACGAACACAATTCTCCACCTTAGTTGATGGTGAAAATGAGTCAGATTTGATGCAGCAGTTATTTGATGAGACAAATAATTTTGAACCAAATCCTTCGCCAGAAGCAGACAATATTTTTATTTCCAAATTAACGAATATGGATCTAGAAAGATTAAATTTATTTGATAAGATTGGCTCAAGATCTAATGTTTACTGGAAAATTTCAAGATTCAAAAAATCAATACACTATGAACGCAATTTGAATCTTCAATTATTAAATAATGAGAACGATGAACACAATAATTCTGACAAGAAACATGAAAAGAAAAAGAGAATTGTCAAAGAATCATTCTATATCAATTTTATGTCTGATGATGAAGACGAAGATGAAGAAGAAAAGGTTTTTGAAGCAACAGATTATCTCTCCAAGATTTTGTTGAGTGAAAAGGATAGGAAGGCAGGTAGAAATTTGATGATTAATGATTCTCTATTCACAGTTAGAAACTTAGCTTTCCTTTCTTTGAAACCAACACAGTTAGCTAACACAATTATTCTTTCGAGAAGGAAACCAAGCCACAAACATACAGAAGAGATTAATACTATACCCGCAAATGAAGAATATTTTGCCGAAACTTATAAAACAACCGCCTACGATAATTCTGTTCTAAGTGAGCTTAATGATGCAAATTCCTCTTTTAATAATAATAATAATGAGTTTGATGAGTTTGAACCAAATGGTGCTGAAGGCTTTGATATGCCATTAACACAGTATGACTCACAATTTCAATCCCGGAGACAATCTCTACCAAATAATCGAATAGATGTTCTTTCATATGCCAAAAGGTCTAAGAGAGTTGATATTAAATTATTAAAACAAAATCTTTGGTCATCAATTCAAGAAATTTCAACTCAGAAGAAAAAACGTCCTGCATCACATTTTGAAGAAACAGAGAGTACTAGTGAACATGAAGATGATGAGCATAATGAAAATAATGAAGATGATATTACTGATAATGATTCCAACAAGGCCATTAAGGCACTTTCAAATAGCTCGACTTTTAATATTGATGGTATAGATGAAATAGACTCAATGAAATTTACAGAAGTTGTCCAAATTATGTCTTCAAAATATACCAAGGATGTTAAAAGAGATTTGTCAACTAGTTTTTGTTTTATTTGTTTACTTCATTTAGCCAATGAACAGGGGCTTACATTAGAAACCAAAGACGATTATGAAGATATCATCATTCATAAATAATCTTTTAATTTGTATACTATTTTTATAAATTCAGTGTAGATTTGGTAATTATAAACGTTAGTTTAAAGGGTAAAGTAGAACGTTGAAATAAATATACAAATGCAAAAACAGAAACAAAAACATAAAAATTATAAATAAATGAAGAATGTATGAAAGATTAGATAATTTAAACAGTTAATGTTTTAAATGAATTACCATTCTTGTGCGGTATTACCGTATGGAGATTTCTTTGTACCTCTAACTGGAATGATAACGGAACAACCATTCTCAATGAAAGAAAATTTATCCTTTCTAAGTGCTTCATATTTATCAATAAATTCAGATTTAGTAAGTGTAATTCCAATATCATCCAGACCGTTAACTAAACAATGTTTTCTGAAAGGTTCAACATCAAAATGCTCAACTAAAATTTCACCATTTGGACCTTTAATTTGTTGTTCAATTAAGTCAACTGTCAATTCCTTGCCAGCTTTGGCGATTGGATATAATTTTTCAATGATTACATCTTGTTCTAATCTAATTGGTAATAAACCATTCTTAAATGAATTATTGTAGAAAATATCACCAAATGATGGTGCAATGATTGACTTGATACCAAAATCTTTTAATGCCCATGGTGCATGTTCTCTTGATGAACCACAACCAAAGTTATCACCAGTACAGCAAATAATATTAGCTTTGTTAAAAGGCGCAACGTTAAGAACAAAATCAGTTTCAACATCTTTACCATCTTCACCTTTCTTAAATCTTGCTTCATAGAATAGACCTTTACTTAATCCGGTTCTTTTAATTGTCTTCAAAAATTGTTTTGGGATAATTGCATCAGTATCAATATTTGCCTTTTCCATTGGTGCAGCAACGGATGTTAAAACTGTGAATTTATCCATACCAATTGAACCAGTTTCCTTGGTATGTGGATTTGGGGGAATATCATTAACTTCATCACTAATTTCTTCTTCTTTTGTTTCACCTTCTGCCAATGGTGCTTTTTCATGTGCGTAGACAGCATCCTGTAAAACCTTATCTTCTTCTTCAGTACCTAATTGAACCTTTGGAGAATCTTTGTTTTCATTATATTTGAAATTTCTAATATCAGTGAAATGTCCAACAATACCAGCCGCTGCTGCCATAGCAGGTGACATTAAATGAGTTCTTGATAATGCACCTTGTCTACCACGGAAATTTCTATTTGAAGTTGAAGCACATCTTTCATAAGGATCTAAAATATCAGGATTCATACCAAGACACATGGAACAACCAGCTTCTCTCCATTCAAAACCAGCAGCTTCAAAAATCTTATCTAAACCTTCAGATTCTGCTTGCTTTTTAACTAGACCTGAACCTGGAACGACTAAGGCTAATTTAACACTATCTGCCTTTTTATGACCTCTAACAACTTTTGCAGCCTCTCTTAAATCTTCAATACGAGAATTTGTACATGAACCAATGAACACTTTATCAACCTTTAATTCTTGCAATGGGGTATTAGCTTCTAAACCCATGTATTCAAGTGCAGCTTCAACACCACTCTTTGCAATTGGATCTTTGAAATCTTTTGGATCAGGAACCTTAGCTGTAATTGGTAATGCGTCTTGTGGTGAATTACCCCAAGTAATAGTTGGAACAATGTCTTCAGCTTTAATAATAACTTCTTTATCAAATTTTGCATTCTCATCAGTATATAAAGTTTTCCAATATTTAAGAGCTTTTTCCCATTCATCACCCTTTGGAGCCAATGGTCTGCCTTTAATATAATCAAAGGTAATTTGATCTGGAGCAATCATACCAGCTCTTGCACCAGCTTCAATTGCCATATTACAGATTGACATTCTTGCTTCCATACTTAAATCTCTAATTGCCTTACCAGCAAATTCAATAACACTACTAGTACCACCAGCAGTACCAATGACACCAATAACGTGTAAGACCAAATCCTTGGAAGTAATTCCTGGTTTTAATTCACCATCGATTCTGACAAGCATATTCTTTGATTTTGCTTGAATTAATGTTTGAGTTGCTAAAACATGTTCAACTTCAGAGGTACCAATACCAAAAGCCAATGCACCAAATGCACCATGAGTGGAAGTATGAGAATCACCACAGACAACTGTTGTACCTGGTAATGTAAAACCTTGTTCAGGACCAACGACATGCACAATACCTTGTCTATCATCGGTCATACCAAAATAAGCTAAATTGAAATCCTTAACATTTTGTTCTAAAGTTTCAACTTGAAGTTTTGAATCTTCTTGATCAATGAAGGTTGAAACATTTTTGAAGTTTTTTCTAGAAATAGTTGGGATATTATGATCAACAGTAACTAAAGTACAATCTGGTCTTCTAACATCTCTACCAGCAGTTTTTAAACCTTCAAAAGCTTGAGGAGATGTAACTTCATGAACTAGATGTCTGTCGATATAAATTAAGGATGAACCTGAATCGTCTTGATGGACGATATGGTCGGAGAAAACTTTGTCATAAAGAGTAGACATAATTATGTAGTGTATAGCAATTGCTTGATTATAAAAAGAAAGAACAAAGTTTAAGTAATTTGTAATTTCTAGTTTTAATTCTTAGTCTTGAAAAGATTTGTGCAAATGATATCAGTTTTAAAAGGTTACAAGATGAAAAATCGAGAGAGTCATTTTCAATTTTCAGCCAAGTGCCAATAACAACGGAGATATTACAAATGCCGGTACCGGAGAGGACACAGACCGGTACCGGTATTTTGGCGCCTCTTCAAAATTTCAAAAATTTCAAAAATCTTCCGTTCCGGAGTTCTTTATCTTTGATCTTTGATCTTTATGATCTCTCTTTTAGATCTTTGTAATGGTGGTATACATGGTATTACACAATATATATACAATCATCGTCTCATTTTCCACCATGCAGCAACGGCACATACACCGACAAAACCAAATTCAATGAACTTCAGAATTTTTTGTTGTCTTTTTTCACGCTGAATACATTGCGAATATGATAAATCACCACGAAATGATACCATCGTATACAATGGAATCCATGTAGATGGCATTAGTCTACCTAAAACCCCATCAAGTGTTTTCCTGAATAGGTAGGCTGATGAAATAACCTTCGTTGACATTTCCTTGTAATTATTTAACGCAAGTTTAAGAATTGCTTTTAAATCATCATGTCTTGTTCTACTATATTCGTTAAAGGCATCTTCTCTTGTTTCCATTTTGTCCATTAATTCCAATAATGTACGAACATCTTCAAATCCGCAATTCATTCCCTGTCCATAAAATGGAACCATTGAATGTGATGCATCTCCAATAATTATACATTTATCTGCATAATTATATTGTCCACAAGTAACTTGCATCAATGCACCCTTTGGATTTTCCATGAAAACTCGAACAACGTTATCCATACCAATTAATTTTACGGCATCTTTAAAATTATCATTGAAAAATTTCTGAATAACTTCTGGTTTATTCAATGATTCTGTTAACTTCCATGGTCCGAAAAATGTTGATGTAAATGATCCATCTCCATTAGCCAAGGCAATTAACATGAAATCTTTACGTGGCCATATATGTAAATGATTTGGATCAATTAAAAATTTCCCATTTTCTCCAGGTGGAATATAAAGTTCTAAATAACAACTATCAATATATTCTTGTGAATAATCCATACGAATATATTTTTGCATTTGATATCTAACATTCGAATATGATCCGTCTGCTCCAACAATGAAATCAAATTCGTATGATAGTGATTCATTATTATTTAAAATGCAATCAACATTGGCACCCCTAGTATTAAAATTTATATTTGTAATTTTATGATTAAATAACAATTTTATTTGATTATTTGAAGTTTTATTAAATTCATCAATTTCATTCAATAAATTATCATTCAATTTTGCTCTATCAATTGAATTAATATGTTCACCAAATAACCCATAATTTTGACTTTCTTCTTTACCATCCAATGTATGAATCATTCTACCATGCATTGGAATAATATCTTTCAAAACTCTTTCAGCCATAGCCTTATCGACATATTCCAATCCTCTAATACCACGATCACTAACGGCAAGGTTAATTGATCTCAAAGTCCTTCTGTTTGCAATATCAGGATTACGTGGATCTGGTCTTAATTCCAATAGAGTGACATTATAACCACGGTGTCCCAAACCGAGGGCCATAAGTGATCCCACCAAGCCAGCACCCACAACAGCTACAGATTCCGACATTTCTTAGTTATTTGATGATATCACTAAGGAAGAAAATAAACTGATAGAATTGCATATAGACAACATTGGTGTGTTCATGTCATTTGAGTTTAAACGGTCGCTCGCTAAAATGACATGATTAAATTAAATGATTTGACCCTGGCCATTTAACATTATTGTTTATTGTTTATTTTTTCCTTTGTTTAATAATATATATATATATACGTTACTTATATAAACAACATACACAGCTTAATTTCTCAGAACATCTCTTAAATAACCTCCTAATTTTTCGGCACCGTCTTCTAATGCACCCTTAAGTACATTAATATCATCTCCCATGTATTTTTCTGCAAAGTCCATCACTTGTTGCTCAATGGTATTACCCTTGTTATTATTTCTAAATTGTTCGACATCGTCTTCACCATAATAATCAGATGATGAAATCGATTGGGAATTCGAAAAGGCCTGAAGTTTAGATTTTGCTTCTTGTGCCTTATTTTCATCATAACTACCAATTCCATAAAATTGATCTGACGATATACCCTTTTGTGCACCAAATCTCTTTGCAACATCACCTTTATACTCAACGTCTTTATATTTCTTAGCCTGTGGCGCATTTGCAGGATCTGATGGATTGGTTGCAGTCATACCAAAACCAAGTTTTGCAAATGATTGTCTTGTAGTTTCAACTTCATCCTTTTTGGTAGTACCAGTACTTCCTAATGATAGTGAAGATGGTTTTGAGGAATTGTTTGTTGTTGTTTTATTATTGAAAATGGATGCAGGTACTGCCTTGTCGGATGTATTTACTGGAGAAGTTTTAGTTTTAAAATCTTCATTTGGATTATAACCTAAACTTTTAATTTCTTGCTCTTCCTTCTTTGCTTCTTTTTCAAATTCATCAAAATCAATATCTTCAGCTGCTACTTTTTTAATATTCAACTTAGCCTTTCTCGTTGCATTACTACCAAGGATATTTTTTTTGCCTGATAAACTTGTACCAACATTTTTATTAACAATTCTTCTAGCTGGTGCAGTAGGTGTAGGTTTTGGAGTTGCTACAGTTGATGTTTTAGCTAAATTTGATGAGCTGGTATTCGATGGAGTTAAAGGTCTTGAACTCAGAGGAGAGGGAGTATTTGAGGATTTCTCCCATTTAGAGAAGAAATCATCAGCACCTGATGAACTTTCATCTTCATCATCATCTTGTAATTTTGAATCGCCATCATCCCATTCTAAAATATCAGAATGTCTCTTTGTATCATTGCTAACTCTTTGTTCTAATTTCTCCTTATAATTAATACCTATGGTGGAATCATAGATTTTCTTTGGTTCATTCTTGAAAAGACTTGCACCTCCATTTTTGACAATGAAGTCTTTGAAGCGATCATTACCACCACATTTCATACTTCTCAATTGTTTGTTAGTCCATTTTGTATCCAGAACGGAGGACTTAACAAAGGAGATATGGACACCCATGTTTCTATGGTTGGCACTACATTGTAAACAGATAAAGATTCCAAAAGGAATTGAAGTCCAAGTTGGATTTTTGGCATTACAATCAAAACATTGTTTGTTGGCCTGGTTCTTCTGTAATTTTGTGAAAATGGACCTGATAGTCTCTGCAGATGCAAACTCGTCTTCGGTGGACATACGTGACAATATGGATATCTGTTTTACCAGGGGTAAAGAAAAGACACATCACAAACAAAAACAGTTTGAAAATGCAACAATTCAATTTTTAATCAAATTTGAAATTCGTGTTTTCCTCATTTCGTTGAGTTTCTTTGGCAGTTTTCAATTTCACAAATTACAAATTAATTTTTCTTTTTTTGTGTTTTTATTTTATTATGTTTCACTATTGACAGACTTAATTTATATCTGAAACATTCACCATTGACCGGATCGCATCCTCAGAGAGGAGTTCTATTTGATGATTAACAACCAGACTGTTCAGAAGAGAAACAAACAACCCCAATCGACATCTGTCAATTCCAAAAGAGTATTTAGCAATAATAATAGATTAACGCCTATACCCCAAAACAGAAATACCTATTTGGATGATGATGATGATAATAATAATAATAATAACGACGATAATAATATCAAACCATTAACAAAGGAAGATTTTGAGGAAACCATCAAATTAATAAGTAATAATAAAGTAAATAATTTGAATATTTGGGATGTTTCAATCATTGATTATTTCCATGATTTAAATCAACTGAAATCTCCTGATGGGAAATCAATCAATTTCCAAATGGCATCAACTACGTTGGATGGATGTACCAAAGTTTTCTCTAAAAGATTAGATTCGATTGTTGTTGAGGCAGATAAAGTTTTACAAATGGTATCATTCCATGATGAGAAATCAAATAAAAAGAAAAAGTCAAATAACGGAAGCCGGGATGAAGATGATGATAATGATGACGACGATGAAGACGACGATTATGTTCCTGTAAACAAAAGGAAAAATTCTAAGAAAATAGATGCTGAAGATGAAAATTTATCTACAATGAATAAGCTTAGAGTGCCCGATAATCAATTAATGTTTGGAACAATTGATCCAGTATTTCGTAAAATGCTCTCTGATTTTGATGAAGCGGGTTCTGGATCGTTATTGTTGAATTCTTTAAGAATCTCTCCTGAAAGTAAAGTTGTTCTTGATGATGCGGTTGGAACAAATGAACCTCTATATGATATAGAAGATGCCATGAAAAACATAGAAATGTCAATGCTTGAGGAAGATGAAGATGAGGAAATGGATAATCAGCGTGAAGGAATTATAAAAAAAGAAAATGAAGATGTTAACGAAAACGATCATTTAATTGATGATGCAGGTGAAAATGTAGATGAATACATGAATATTAATATAGATGAAGGTAAAACTTTTAGGATAAAGGATAATAATATTGAAGTAAAGGATGATTCCTCCGAAATCACAAATACATTATTAAATACCTTCAAAAGCATCCTTGAAGAGCCAGCTTTTGAGAATGTTAAACTCTGTGCTGAGATAACAGATATCAAGGCTAGTTTATTAGATTTCGAATATGGTAAAAATTTTATAAATAGAATGAATGAAAAAATAGAGAATGAAAATGAATATAATGATGATATTTTACCAGAATTCAACGATCAATATAATTACGATATCGATGATTTTGATTTAAACAGAGATGAAAATAGTACTATAAATTTAGCTGAAAATAGTGGTGCAAATTTGACTGAAGATACGCACTTGGATACTGAATCTTATTACGATAATGATCTACCAATGAATGATTACGACCAAGAAGCTGAAGATGAAATGAACAAGAAACAGATCGATTTTATGTTTCATTTGGATGAAAAAATCAACAAGAGAAGGTCACATTGGAAAATACGTGCAATTAATTCCAATACTAATATTATGAAGAGTAATATTGAACCAATATTTTTAACTGACATGGAGCAATCCATGACACAAAATTCTAAGAATGCAACTCTAATAAAACCTACGAAGATCAAAAATCATTATACGATTAATTTTTTGGATGATGCATTAGATAAAGATATGAATGTATTATTTAAAAAGGAAAAATTGACACCTACAACAAGATCCAAATTAATTGATTATAAATTGCAAACAGCAATACGTCCATTAGAGACATCGATTCCCGATGTTAAAATTTGGAGTTCTCAAATGTTAGTTACAGCAGAAATAAAACCAAAGAGAAGATTCAGAAATATTTTCAGTAGAAGGAAAACTACAACACGGGCGGATTTATATGCCGATGGAGAATTTTGGGCTTCCAAATATAATGATAAAAACAATCTATCAACTCAACACCTGGATGATGATGTTGCAGATTATCTTCATGATGTTATGGATAAGAAGGATGAAAATAGTAGTGGATTGAATGAATCAAGTGATGAAATACCCGATTATGGAATTGAAAATGATCCAGGAGTTTATGATTTTGATGCACCAAGAGGTGAGGAAGATGTAGAAAATGAAGTTATTGTTGAAAATAAAAATTTAGAAGTTCATAGACCATCATGGCATAAGGATAGTATTAAATATGAGAAAAGATCAAAGAGGATCAATGTTAGAATACTCAAACAAAATTTATGGGATGTTACAAGGGAAAAAGTTCATGAACATGAAGGGGATAAGAGTAATTTAAAACTTTCGGAAATTGTTCAAAAAACATATGGTAAATATGAAGGTGGTCGTGAAAAGTCGGATTTATCAACATCATTCTTTTTCATCTGTATGTTACATATAGCTAATGAAGAGGGATTATCGATAGAAAAAACTGATGATTTATCAGATTTAATCATTCATACAACATCTGCTACACCTATTGAAGATTTAGAAAATTAAGTAGAATATATATATGTATATGTGTAATTAGTTAATTATAGAAAATAATGTAAATAATATTATATGAAAACTTAATTATCTCCATTATCATTATCATCTTCAACATCTTCAACATTTGATAAGACTTTGATATTTGCATAGTAAATTTCCTTTGTATTTTCAACAAATTTGAACCAGTTATCCAAACCAAAATAGAAATAAATAAATGATATTATTGAAAACCAAATTCCAAAATGGATATAATTTAAGAATGCTGAAACTTGTGATGATTTAATAAATTTAAATATGATATCTCTCATTACTTCATTTGAATTGTTGATAATGTAATTTATAAATATGTTTAAAATTGATGATCCAATAGTTGATGATTCAATAGGTTTAAATTGAGATATATCTGATTTTGATGTTGAATAATTGTATATGATTGTAGCAACTCTAACATTAACATCTAAAATTACCCCCAAACAATAATATTTAAATACTGTAAGATCATGTACAAAGAAGGAATAATATAATGGACTTTCAAATGCAATAATGATGAAAAACATGCTAAAATTATCAAATATTTTAGAAACAATTGGATTTATTGAACTTAAAATTAACAAACTTGAAATGAAAATAAATAACAATTTAAAGGTAGCTTCAACGATAAAATTATTTCTAAGTATATTAAACAAACTTTTAATATTTTCATAAAAACTGGTCCATAAAACATTGATTATATTTCCAGTACCTAATTTAATCCTTTCCCAACTATTCAATATTTGATATAATATACCGATAGTTATTAACATACTATAACCATCTACATTGAAAAATGTATCAATACCGATTATTTTATCAAGATGAGTAATCCATAAAATAAATCTACCACACAATAGATTGATAATATAGAATCCCATAGTTATAAACATGGAAACCATCCATAATGAAATAAAGAATACAATCAATCTTAATTTAAAATTTGGAGGTCTATAGACAATTGAATAAGTAGTTACATCCATTGGATCAACATCACCATATGGATTATATTTTTCTTCATCATCTATGATTTCTGGTAATGGTTCTAATAATTGATCTGTCTTTGTAACTGATACAAATAAAGATTTAACAAATTTTCTTGATACATGATCATCATTAGGTACACGAATATAATTACCATTTGGTACAAAACATGATAATTTTTCAGGGAATTTTTGAAAATATTCATCAGTTTCAGATTTAATTATTGGATGATTATAATCAGGTTTAGAATTTTTCATAAATCTTGCACCAAAGGATTTATAAATTATAATACCACGTTCCTCTAATATATCCTTATCAAGTAAAAATGAAGATAATCTTAAATTTGAACATATCCAAATGAAAACATTATTCCAAAATTTTAAGAATAATTTATCCAAGAATCCAGTACTTGTAAACATCAAACAGAAAATCAACCTTTCAAAGAAATATCTATTGAAAAATGGTAAGATTTGAATAGGTGAAAATAATCTAATACCCCATGATACAATTATAAATTCAACTATGATATAAAGTGAATAAACACCAGCAGATAAAGCAATTCTTGAAATACGTAATGAAAAAGGTCTCATTAAAGCATCATGAACGAGTTGTAAATTTGGATCATCAGAAGGTCTAATAAAGAACAATACACCATTTCTTAAAATTTTTGCCCTTATCATTGAAACAAAAGTTGCAAAATAATACATGAAAAAGGTACCAGTTATCCAAATTTGAATTATTTTAGGTATGAATATACCAGCCAAAGGAATATCCAATTTATAATTATATAAATCTGAATTAAATATTGGAACTAAAGCAAATTCAATATGAATTCCACAAAATAATGGGAAACATAACCATTCAATTATAATTAATATTAAAACTTTTAAAACGGATATTATTTGTAATAGAGAAATATAGATCAATCTTGAAGTACCACCTAATGGTGATTTTTTAGGATTACAACAAGATTCCATATATTTCATGATACCTAATATCAAAATTATGAAAAATGTATAACCTAAAATCATGACAAATATACGTTCAAAAATATCATTAGTTGGAGTATAATTGATTGTATTTGAATAAGACATATTAATTGGAGTTAATAAATTTCTATTAATGAAGGATATGAATAATTTAGGTACAATTAAATGATTATACCAATTGAAGAAATTATTTGATAAATTTGAATTGATCAAAGTTGTAATATTTGGAAGATAATAATTATATAATTCATTAACAAACCAATTTAAAGGTATAAATATTAATTCATTGATTATGGTTAAAAATAAAATTCCAACATATGAAGGTACCAATTTAAAGGAAATCAAAACAATTAATGATACTAAATTAGCCAACAATGTTAATTGTAGAACAAATGTAATATTTTTCGGACCATCCCATAAGCCACCTGGGAGATCATCAACATTATTTAGAGGAGGTTGATCATCTGCTACAGCAGCAGCAGCAGCAGCAGCAGCAGCTGGAATGTCAGGTATTTGTTGTTGTTGTTGTCTTGGTAAATTATTAACCTCTTGTAAGATTTCATCAAAATCATTATCCCAATTTGTATTATTAGCAGGTGGATCTGTTGGTTCCAATTCAAGTAATTTTGAAGGAGCATTTTCCCTTGTATATTCAATTTCTGGATAACCAACAAACAATTCATCGATATTATTAACATCAACTTTTTGATATCTTTCCATGACGGTATAACCTAAACCATGTTCGAATTTATTTAACCTTAATTTTTTATCAATTAATAATAAATGTTGAATATTTTCTAAATTATTAATTTCTAATTCAGGATTAAAAGATTGTAAGAAGATTTTTTCATCAGTATAATCATAAGAATGTACCCAATTAATTCTATTTTCTACATCTTGAATTATTTTTAAATCTGAATTTATAATTTTATAACAAATATCGATAGTTATATGATGATATTCAATTAGACCATCATTAATATAAGAATCATTTAAACTTTTAATGATTTGATTAGCCCTAACTTGATAAGAATTTTTTTGAAATTGAATTAAATTTTCACGTTTCCTCAATTCCTCTAATCTTTGATTTTCTTGAGCCCTTTTCAGCATTTCCATTAATTTAAACCTCTTTGGTTCAATACCTATCTTTTTATTAATAATTTTTTGGAAACCTTCATCACCAACAAAAGAATTTTGAATCATTATCATTGAAGTGATTATAATTGCATAAATTAAAGCAGTTAATATACCATATAATAAATTATTTGAAAGGAATGAATAAAATGAAATGTCTATATCATTATCATTATCATTATCATTACCAAATATTAAAGTTGATAATATTTTATCAGATGGTATTGATACTCCCAATTGCCAATTTACAATTCTATCGAATAATGTAACAATGAAGGGGATTTCAATTAATATTGCAAATAACATTAGAGAATATTTAACTATAATATATTGATATTTAACTAAAGAAATGAAGATTTGTCTTAAAATGAGATTGATAGGTAATTGATTAGGTACATTTTCATTATAGATGATTTTAAAGTTGAATTTGGAATGACAAATATCACAAATATTTTTATTTGAATGTTCCAGCCAAAATTGTAGACAATCTTGATGAATATATTTGATGGAACCTCTACATTTGCAAGGATGGAAGAGGGGTTGATCCGGAGTTCCCTCGCATCGACAGACTCTGCAGAACTTCTCAGTCATTGGAGAATGGTCGGGGGAGGTGTTATAGGGTGGCAAAATGAATTAAAGTTAGAAGGTATGAAAAATATATATAGAGAAACCTGAACCTTAAAATGAAGAAATCATGACAAACTTCACCTTATTTCCGTCTTTGTAAGGAAGATTCGCGAATTTGGACATGAATTTTGACATTTTGAGACGACCAAAGAGGAAGTTTAGTTGGTTGTTTAGTTGGTTGGTTGTTTGGTTGTTTATTGGTTAGACAGAGATGAAGCACGGGATTGAGATCGATCAAGAGAGAGAAGAGATTAAGAGACAGAGACAGGATGCAGAACTGGATAGTATTTTTGGTGTGGGTTTAGGGTTAGAACAGGAGGTGGAAACAGTGGAAGTGGTGAAGGAGGTGAAGGAGGTGAAGGAGATACCGAGTGAAGTAGAGAGGGCGCATGCGTTTCTACGGGAAAGGTACGAGACATTACAGGCGGTGAATCTGAGTGAGAGACTTTTACGTAAGAAGCAGATGGAGGACGAAGGTTTTAGTGAGAGTGAAGAGAGTGAAGAAGAAGAAGGAGAAGAAGATGACGATGAAGAAGAAGAAGATGATGATGATTGGGAGGATCTTTTAGAGATGTTTGGAGTGGAAGGTGAAGATTTGGAATTGACGTTGAATGAGAAGAATCGACTTTTAGTAGAGGGGATGGACGATGTTCAGTTGAGTCGGTATGAATGTTATCGACGGACGAATTTGAATTCTGGGGGGGTTAAGAAATTGGTGAATGGAGTTTGTGGGGCGAGTGTGGGAGCTGGGGCGGAATTTGCGAAATTGGTGGGGGGGATTGGGAAGGTTTTCGTGGGAGAGATGGTGGAGAGGGCGAAGGAGATTCAGCGAAGGGAGGCGGAGAGTCGAGTGAGGGGGGAATTAGAATTAGAGGGGGGAGATAAAGTTGTTGTGCCGGCGTTGGAGGAGGTGCAATTGACGCCGGATCAAATTGGGAAAGCGTGGGAAAGTTTACAGAGGGAGCGGGGCGGGTTGGCGTTGAGGGAGTGGAGGGGGTCGAATCGACGTGGATTGTTTTGAGTTTTGAGGGAGACGCGTAATATGTATAAAGTTTTGTGTAGTTTTTAGTTTTGTTTTTAAGCTGAGCATTTAGCTAGCTGAGCATTTAGCTGAGCATTTGTTAGTTCTTCTTCAAACATGGGTCGTTTGGTTGGTCTGGAACTCTCAAACTTCAAGTCGTATCGTGGTATCACCCATGTCGGATTTGGATCATCCTATTTCACTTCCATCATTGGTCCAAATGGATCAGGGAAATCAAATATGATGGATGCAATATCTTTCGTGTTAGGTGTTAGATCAAACCAATTGCGTTCTAAAAATATTAAATCTTTAATATATAGGGGTAGGAAGGATACAGATGATGATGATGATGATGTTGATGATGATGACCCGGATTCCGCATATGTCATTGCCATCTATGAAAAGGATAATAATGAAATCTTAAATTTAAAACGAATCATTCACTCAAATGGTTCCACTTCATTCCAAATAAATAACGTCAATGTCTCTATTGACCAATATCTAAACATATTGAAAAATGAAAATATCCTCATTAAGGCTAAAAATTTCTTAGTATTTCAAGGTGATGTTGAAAAAGTTGCATCTCAATCTCCCATCGATTTAACTAAAATGATTGAAAATATTAGTGGTTCAATCCATTTAAAAGCTGATTATGATCTATTAAAGGATGAAAGGGATAAATCTCATGATTTATCAACTTTGAAAAATTCTCAAAAGAGATCTTTAAGGGATGAAATTAAAAATTTAAAATTTAAAGTTTTAGAAATTGATCAATTTAATAAAAAAATTAAAATTTTAGATGATTTAATAATTTCTAAATATTTAAGTAAATTAAATTATTTCCAAAGATTATCAAATAAATTATCTAATGATTTAAATTTAAAAAATATTAACCTTCAAAAAAATTCTTCATTACTTGATTTAAAATTAATTGAATATAAAGATTTCATTGAAAAACAATCTGATGATAATATGTCAATTAAACAATATCAATCTAAAATTGAAATCGATGAATCTACTCTCAAATCTTTGAAAACTTCTTTAATACCTTTAGATTCAGAATTTAATCAATTGAATAAAAAAATTAAAAATTATGATGATAGAATTAATCTATTAAATCTTGAAATAAATGAACAAAAAATTGTAGTTGATGAATCTTTAATAATATTATCTAAAATTAATGATGCTTATACTCTTTTCACAAATGAAAGGGATAATGAAAATGTTGAAATTGAAAAAATTCATAATATTTCTCCAGATTTATTAAATGATTATAATAATTTAAGAAATGATTTCTTATCAATTGCAGGTAATATCGAATTATCATTAAATAAATTATATGATGAAAAATTACCCTTAATTAATGAAATTGAAATTTTAAAATCTAATGAAAATTTATCAAATTTAAGAATTGATGATTTAAATTCTCAAAAATCTTCAATTGAATTGAAAAAATCAAATATTGAAAAATTAATAGATTCAAATTTATCTTCAATTCAAAATTATCAAAGAGAATTAAATTCTTTAGAATCTTTACGTAGCTCAATTAAAGAACAAGAAATTTCTTTAAATGATGAATTGAAATTGGTATTGACTAAATTAAACCAAATGAATTCCATTCAAAAGGAAAATAAAAGGGATAAAAAATTAAGAGAAACAGTTTCAACTCTTAAAAGGATCTTCCCCAATGTTAAAGGTTTATTAAATGATTTTATAAAACCAAAACAGAAAAAATATAGAACTGCAATATCTTCAATTTTATCAAAAGATTTAAATTCAATTATAGTTGATTCAATTCAAACTGCAACTGAATGTATAAATTATATGAAAGATCAAAGATTAGGTATTGCCTCTTTCATACCAATGGATTCAATCAAATCTCATCAATCTACTTATTCAAATTTACGTACTTTATCAAATGCTATTCCAATAATAGATACTTTAACTTATCCAATTGAATTTGAACGTTTGATTCAATATATTTGTGGGAATTCTTTAGTATGTGATACAATGAATATTGCAACTTCATTGAGATGGAATGATCAAATAAATGTTAAAATAGTTACCCTTGATGGTTCATTAATTCATCAAAATGGTCTTATGACTGGTGGTGGTGCTATGGATAATGAATTTGAAAATTCAAATTCTAAATGGGATAAATTAGAATTTAATATGTTAAATGATCGTAAGGATGAATTAAAATTTAAAATTAATGAAATTCATTCAAATTTACCTGATGATGTTAAAGATAGAATTATAAATGATGAAATTTCTAAAATTGAATTGGTTAATTCGGAATATAATAAAAAATTGATTGATTTAGAAAGAAATTTACATGATTTGAATGTAGAATTAAATCATGAATTAAAATTAAGGGATGAAATATTGGATAAATTGAAAGAATATGATGATTCAATTGCTCATTTGGATAATCAAATTAATATCGAATCAACTAAAATTGAAAAATTCCAAAATCAAATTTATCATTCATTTTGTTTAAAATATAAATTTAAAAGTATCCAAGATTATGAAATTAATCATAATTCAAGATTGATTAAAGAATCAAGGGAAAATTCTAAATTCATTAAAGAAATTGAAAGGTTAAAAAATAAAAAGAATTTTGAAATTGAAAGATTGGATGATTATTTAGAACAACTTGAAAAATTGAAAACTGATAAAGAAAAATTTTCAAATTTATTATCTAAAGTTTCCAATGATCGTCATGAATTAGAAGATAAAATTGATGATTTACAGAGTTCAATTGATGTTAATAAGGAAGATTATAATAAATTAAAGAAAAGTTTAAAATCCATATTTTCAAAATCAAATTCAATGGAATTAGAAATAAATAATTTAAAATCTTCGATAAAATCAATTAAGAAAGAAATATTAAATATTGAAGAAGAGAAAGATTCAATAAAGATGGAAATTCGTAATCAATTAACTGATTTAAAACTTGAAAATGTTAAATTACCTTTGATTTCTGGTAATTTGGATAATTTACCCCTAGAGGATGGTAATTTAGGACAAGATGAATTGAACCAACAATGGGATGATGTATTTTCATATCTGGAAATTGATTATACCAATCTTGATGATGAGTTTAAAGTTTTCATTAATGATGAAGAAGATGATGATGACGAGGGTGATGATGATGGATCACATACATTCGATATCATCCAAGAAAAGATTAAATTCAAAATTGAAAAATTACAAAATGAAATTAATAATTTAAATCCGGATATCCATTCTCGTGAACATTTAGAATCTGCACAGGATAGATTCAATGAACTTGAAGTTGAATTCTTAAATGCAAAGAATAAAGAAAGAGAAGATATTAATAACTTTGAAAAAATAAAGGATGAAAGATTTGAAAAATTCATGAATGCATTTAATCACATTTCAAATAATATTGATAACGTTTATAAAGAATTGACAAAATCAAAAGTTTCCCCATTAGGTGGATCAGCATATTTAACATTAGAAGATGAAGATGAACCTTATTCATTTGGTATAAAATATCATATCATGCCACCATTGAAAAGATTTAGAGATATGGAAAATTTAAGTGGTGGTGAAAAAACAATCGGTGCATTGGCATTACTCTTTGCAATACATTCATTTCATCCATCTCCATTTTTCGTATTGGATGAAGTGGATGCCGCCTTGGATAATTTAAACGTTAATAAAATTGCTAATTATATTGAAAATAATAAAGGTCCAAATTTCCAATTTATTGTCATTAGTTTGAAGAACAACTTATTTGAGAAAAGTGATTCCTTGGTTGGTATCTATCGTGATCAAGAAATGAATTCGTCAAAAATTCTAACTATTGATTTAAGAGATTGTGACGATGCATAATCTTTTTATCGTTTTTACTCTGCTTTTATATCCATGTTTAATAATAATAAATACTTAATATTATATATATCCAGAAGTTAACACATACGCTTTTGTGATGATTAGACATGTTTACGATTTTCCAACGCATCTAACATAGATGATGCCCATACATGAATCTTCACGAAAAAGTTATCATCCTGTAAGATATCAACCATACTTTTAGCCTTTGGCAACCCAGCAGATCGCCTCAGATATATATCATTATTATGAGTATCTGAATTTAAATCTGGTTGTATCTGCATCTGTTGTTTTGCCTTTGATATTCTATAAATATTTCTAATCAGTTGATTTAAATTGGTCAAAATAAATGTATAATTATTAAATAAATCAATTTCCCAATTAGTCGTCACGATAATCGAATATTTCCTCTCTGAACCCCTTGCCGTTTTATCCACAAGTGAAAAGATTAAGGCTATAGAATATCCATGTTTGGAATTTCCAAAAGTTATAGGTTTGTTGGATTCAGTTATCGTCTCCGCCGTGAACACCCTAACTATAATTTGCCTCAATGAGGAATAAATTTCTGTATTCGTTGGGAATTGTGTTGATATAAAACTAGTGTTTGGATTCTTCCTGGATTTGGTCTGTAATGTCATTATCTTGTTACGCTGTCGTTGAGGAATTGATTGGAAATTCAGTAATGTTGAGATTTGATCTTCCAAGGTAAGTGATGATGCATTAACGTTGTCTTCTGAAATTAGCTTCGAATTAACACTCGCATACGTTACGTTATCTACTGTTGACGAACTCGAATCATCATCTTCTTCTTCTTCTTCTTCTTCTTCATTGTCGCTATTTGAGTCCTCCTTATTGGGTATTTGAAACATACATGATTGACAAAACTGTGATTCCGATAACTGTGGTGAATAATATTTATTTAAATTTTCCGGGTTATTAACCGCCTGCGTACACATAATCATCGATGGACCATGAACTTCACAGAAATGAGCAAGTGATACTATAAATGTCATTGTCTAATTGGTAGTTTTGAAGAAGAGATCAATGAAAGTGTATAGTTTCAGTATATATTTTGAGAGTAAATCTCAATATTCTCTCAACATGATTTCTTTTCTTCTTTTTTTTGAGACACCGTTTGTATACTTTAGTTGTTGCTATTTTTACACGTCGGAGTAACCAGATAACATTTAGATGACTTCGGTGCCACATTATTCTGGACGGCTACAGGATAGTAAGTTCCAAGAAGACACATTTAATGAACGAAGTTCTTATCATGAGGGTAATAATAATAGTGAAGATAACGACGATGCTGATGATAATAACGAGCATCTCGTTGATGAACAATATTCATCTTTAAGATCATCAATCCCACTCAGTTTATTAAGAATAAGACATATACGATCCATATTATTTAAGAATGTAATCGATAAGGATGATAATGAATCAGACTTTCACACACCTCAAGCAAGTGCCGAAAATCTAAATAGTCAATTAGAAATTAAAAAATCAACTAAAACTCTAAGAAAGGGTAAATCTACATATAATTTAAAATCTCATGAATTAACTAAAGATGATGGATATTTGGTGGCTAAAGAATCGAATTATAATCTTAATCAATCAAGTGAACTTCAAAGACAATTTGAATTCCAAGATGTCAATGAACGGATATTCTTTGACTGCTTTTATACTGTCAATGATTTTTTGAATATTGAAAACCCTTATTATATAAGTAGAAAATTTCCATCTCATGTTGAATTAGCTGATGATCTTGATCTTCAAATATTTTCAAAATCAGCAACGATAAATTTATTTGTGAAACATGCATTACAGAAATGGAAATTATTAAAACAATATCATTTGAAATTATCTTTATTGGTTAATTTAGGTGATGATTTGAAATTAATTGAAAAATCATTATATAAAATCAACAATCTATTGTTATTAAAAATGTCCGATTCTTGTTATTATATGTTACCAAATAATAGAGTTTCAAATCAAACAATAAGGTTCTTGAAAACAAATTATTTAACTAAAACTTTACACAAGGTTGACAATTTTCAACATAAGGAACTTTCATGCACTTTTGACCAAATAATGACAATGAATAACTATAGTCGATGTATTCATGATTTGTTGTTTACAAAGCTGGAACTAAGCTATCGAATATCAGACACTTTAAATGATGGAAATAATTATTATAAGTTGCTGGATCAGAAATCTCAATTGGTTGTATCTGTCGATAATTTAAGAGAATTAATATCTTCTAAAATAAAACATAATTACCAACTCGAAGAAATGATAAATGAATTGAAAAAAATTAAAATTATGAGAGAGGGAAGAAAGAAAAAATTAATGTATTCATCAAAATCCACCAATTATTCAATTAATATTGCAGAAGATACTGAAAATCTTCAAATTCAAAATACAAAATTATTAAATTTAATAAATTTTGAAAAATCAAGAATTTCAGTAATAATTCAATATATTTTCCCAATGAAAAAAGTTGCCGATAAATATAATTTTTCATTGTTTGGTACTTGTTATCCATCATCCATAATTCCCCAATATAAAAAAAATTCAATGGATTTAGAACATAACTCAATTATACCAATTTCAATTATATCATCAACAATTATTCAAAGATTGACACAAATTTCAAGACCTAATTCTGAACGTTTAAATTCAATGATTGGATATATTTCATTGATTATTATTACTATTTCAAATATGTTTGATATTCCATTAAGATATCCAATTCGATTTTTGGGTTCAAATTCATATATCCATGATCCAATTTCTGCAGATGTAAATATACGCACCAATACTGTTAATAATGGTAATAATCTAATGGATGCAAATAATCAAAATTTTCAAACCTTACCAAATTTGAAACAATCTTCAATATATCCACTATTTATATGTCAAAATGCAACATTAGCAGTTAAATTTACGTATGGTTTGTTTTTATTACGTAAAAATTTAGAACAATTGTATGAAGTTGAAAATATTGTTAAAATTGAAGAGTTTAATTTACTCATTGCTTGCAAGATATGGTTGACGTGTATCGAGGGATATGCGGACTCATCAAATGTTGATGAATATGATGAGGGGATAAATGGAAGTTTAAAGGATATGAAATTAGAGACTATTATCACTGATGATGATATTGATAATAATTCCGGATTAGAGATTATTAAAAATAATAATGTTGATGATGATAACGATGATAAATTATCACCATTACTTGATGGCTCGCTGTTTAAAGGGAAAGATCTAAATAGAAGCGTTTCTGATGGTTCAAAATTTTCAAAGCTTTCAAATTCTTCTATAAATTCTAAAAAGACGAATTTTTCAGGTATGTCTACTGCATCTTTTGAATATAATGCAAATTTAGTAGTGAATGAATTTAATCATAAATTATTATCTGATGAAAGGATAAAACATATTAAAAAGCATTTAATTAAGGGGACCAAATGAATATTTTGGAAAATTGAAAATTGTATTTTTTTTTTTATTAAAATTGTAGATTATAAAACAGACTTAGGTAAAAAGAAAAACTAAAAGTAAATTTACGAAATAAAATTACGCAATTCATATAATATTAATAATTGATTTTAATTTGGTGCAAACGCTAATAACTTAGATAATGCCCAACGAGTAAAAGGGTGAAGATCTGCAGTTTCATTGGATTCAGCTAAACTTTCAATCAAAATCATGGAAATTGATGATGCACCTGCTTTCGCCTTCCATTTTTTCAAACCAGCAGCAAATTCTAATGCTAATGTTAAAACTAAAATTGATGCCAAAACCAGAGGTCCAAACATACCATCCAAATGTCTTCCACTACGCATTCTAATCAATTCTAATCTTTTAGTATAAATGGCATAAGCCCAAACACCACTGAATAAAGTTAAAGCAAAATAGACATATGCTAAATCTGTAGCTAATTGTGGGAAATGGGATTCTTTAACACTTGAATAAATTGTGAATGTCAAAGCAGTAAGTAATGTTGTAACGTGTAACCAACGAACAAATGTACGTTCATTTGCAAGCCAAACTTTTGCTTCAACTCTAACTGGACCAGATTGACGAATCAATTGAGTTGGTTTAACAACCCCTGGTGGTAATTCAATTTCTTCATCTTCAGATTCATAACCATCAAGTTTGGAAGATGCAAACATAGGCATTAAAACATCAGTAATATTTTGCTTCTTCTTCTTTGGCATACTTGGGGCAAGCGGTAATCTTTGCCCTTGGTAATTAGCACTTGCTGGTGGAGTTAAAATATTAGATTGACCTTGAAGGGTTGGAGATAATGAGCTTTCATCATCTGATGAATCAGCGTCTAAGTCATCTCCATCTTCATCTTCAAGAATTTGATCCAATTGAGTTTTACTTGTTTCAGTTGATGGTTGAATTGTATGGCCAATTTTTTTCTTTAAATTCTTTAATACTTCAGCTTGTTGTAGTTCCTTCAATCTTTTATTCTTCGAATCCATATAAGCTTGCTCAGGGTTCTTTCTAATATCCCATTCCAATTCAGGTAACCAAAATGGTAAAATATCTAAATTATCATCTTCTAAGAAGAAAACAGAAATACCTTGAATAAATTTGGAGAAATTTGGAACTTCTTTAACTAAATGAGAATTTGTTAATTCGTTAACCCAAGTTAAAGTCTTTGATTGTGGATTATTAACAATAGATGATGAAATTTTAATTTCCATTATAGAATATGGGAATTTGGAATATTCACCTTTTCTTAAAAGAGAATATGGATTATCGATTGATGAATCAATATCTTTTCTATGCCATTCAGTTGGATCCCTGATAGGTCTTTGTTGATCAAATGAATCTTCTCTAATATATAAAATATCAGAATCAATTGTAATTCTCACTCTATCATCACCTGGAATTTGGAATGCAGTTCTTGTATAAACTGTTCTTAAAACAGGTTGTAAATGATTAGTACTAATAAAAGATTGAAGAGATTTGAAACTTTTTGCATAATTATCAATATTTTCCTTTGAGAAACCTTTCTTTGATAATCTTTTAATGAATTTATCAAGGGTTAATTTCTTTGAAGCTTTCTTTTTCTTATCTAAAAATTTTCTATAATCCAAAGCTTCATCATCATCTAAATCTTCAATTATATGATCATCAACGTCAGCTGAATCTTTGTCGTTATTTTCAGTAGGCGGGAAAATGAAATCATTCATATATTTTTCTTTAAGTGTTAATTTGACATCATCCGATTTACCAGTATCATAATCAAAAGTTTTCTTTTCAACAATCAAATCTAAATTTGGTTTCAATTTACCATTCCATCTGATTCTCAATGAAGGAGTTTTATTCAATTGCTTTAATAATTTATTATTATAAAGTTCAAAATTTTTATTATCAAAATATAGGGAAGTGATTGTAGAGTTCGTTACACCATTATCATCATCATCTTCATCGTCATCATCTAAGCCATTTGAAGTACTATTATAAATTAAAACTGGTAAATGTCTTAAAATGGTTGTTTTAATTTCCATTAAATTATCAGGATGAACCCAGAATTTTAAAACTTTGTATTGAGAATCATTTGAATTAACATTGAGTGAAGTGTTAGGAGTTGTTGATAATTTACCAGAACTTGAAAGTTTTGAAAATGAATCTTTTAAAGAATTGGATAAAGATGAAGCTGAAGCAGTTGAATTTAATTGATCTCTAATAAATGAATATAAAGTTGAAATTCTGAATAAATATGGGGAAGTATCTTCTGAAATATTATTTAATGGTAAGTCTTTCATTCTAACACTCAATAAGGCCTTAACAGAATAACCTTTATGGAGTCTGTCGTGTTTTTTAACAATCTTGATAAAACCGGTAAAATTTAACCTTGCAAAATGATCCAATTCATTAGCTAAAGATAATAATTCTTCCAATTTTTGTTGGAAAGCCATTGGATTAAAAGATGAATCTTTTTTATTCTGTTCTAAGAAATCCAAATATTTTTCAGAAGTCAATTCCAATTTTGTAATTTCAGAATCTAATTCTTTATATTTTGATACTTGGAAAGAATAAACTTTTTCTAATTCCTTATCTAAGGTTTCAGCAAAGATTGCTTCATCCTTTTCGGACCAAGAAGGTTCAGAATCAATTTGATTCAAAACGTTTTCCTTAAGTAATCTCTTCAAATGATCATAATCGATATAATATTGTTTCCATGGAGAATAAATTTCATTTTGTAGTTTTACTCCGAACAGCATGTTTGAAAGGGTAAATTCTGATTCCGTGAAAGACGTTGTGGATTTCAGGACCTCTCTAGAGACACAATAAAGTGGATAAAAGGACGGTAAAGGTAGGAAGAGGAAAGAAAGAGACGATTGACCAATTTGCAGCCAACAATTCAGAAAAGTATCTTGTCTTTATAGTACAATGGTTTTAATATCATTCGAAAAGACAAGTTTTAAAATATAAGAAAAAATTAAAAATTAAAAATTGATTGATTTCGATAAAAAAAAATCCATTTGTTTCCCACGTGTTTATGAAATTTATTTTTAATTTTTTATTGTCTGCTGCACGCAGGGGGGGGGTCTCTTTTTGGGTTTTGCGTCGATCGTCGTTTTTTTTATATTGGTTCATTTTGTTGACATGATTTTATTGGAATTAATGTATGTATGTAGAAGATTATTTATTATATTGGTAATTAACTACACATTCCCTTATCACATGGCTTCCATATCCTCTATCCTTAATCCTCCCGCTGATACAGAACAGTCTACAGATTCTAACAATTTGATTGAATCCAAAACACCCCAAGATGTAGATGAAAATGATGATAATGATGACGACAACGACGACAATGATGATGATGATGATGATGATGATGATACTCAGTTTCAAAAACCTATCTCTGTAACTGAATTATTAATAAATAGATCAAATGAAATGGAAAAATCATCAGATGTTTCAAATGTCTCCACCAATAATAAAACTAAAACTTCTTCTCATGTTCCGGAAAACGAATTTTTTAAACCTCATCAAAATGTATTAATCAATGCACGTTCAAGACATTTAAAGAAAAATGATGGTGAACCATATTGGAGGAATGAAATTCAATTTAAATTCTTAATGAATTTGTTTTTCAATTATGACCGTGTTTTCAAAAATCCATATTTTCATACATTACATGGATTTGATTGGCCTGAACATTTCAGATTTTATAAAGATTCAAATGGAGATATATATGCCAATAATGGTGAAATGCTGACTTTCTTTGAATTGTATTTGGTTACATTACTAAAATCAAACAAAATTTCCAAAGTTTTAAGAGTGAGATTATTAAATGATATTAGTTATGCCCTAAACTTTTCCATAATTTGTCTATTAGTCAATATTGGAAGACTAAATACAACTGTAAATTTCGATTTTGAAATGAAATCACAATTTAGAACTTATCATTCTGTACCTTCTTTACAAATTGGTGACCATTATAAAATAATTGAAAGGTATTATGAAGTTAATCATGAAAACCAAAAATCATATGATGAATTAAATGACGCTTATCGTCAAAGAATTACCGAAAGTTCAAGAAACAGTTCCAAATTACCAAATAACTTTTCATCTTCAACTGTTAAACAACTTCAAGATACTCCAAGAATTAAATCAATACTTAAATCCATTGATGATTTAAGTGGTAAAGTCCCAAAAACTTATGCTGACTTTATAAAATCGATTTCAAAAGAGATACATAATATCAATGTTGTTTCAGTTATATTCCTCATGTCCACAAATGAATATGATATTGGACAGTCGTTTTACCCCTTTGACATAAATTTCCCAATAGATCCAAATACCATTGGTACAGGCTCTTTGTTAAACGATATTTGGTTAAGACCGAATTTTAATTCTTCTGATAAAGTCAAAAAGTTTCTTTGGTTAATTTACACCTTCATGCAAACTGGTTTGGTAGTTTCTGAAATATTTAAAAACCCATTTAATGATAGTAATTCTCAAAGTGACACTATTGATGTTGATAAATCATTAAATATATCAAAGGAAATTTCCATTGTTGATCATAAATATGAAGTTTTCTCACCTACAATTTTAAAATTAAAATCCATTATACCAAAATGGAATATACAAAATTCTTCAGATAAAATCGAATTTATCAACGATTTTGATACAACCCAAGAAGTGGAATTTGCATCACAGATGAAACATTTGAGAGTTCAATTTGTTGAAAGTGAAAATCATAATTCAACAATTACAAATGTTTTCCAGAATACGGTTACTGATGAAGATCATCTATTGAATATGGCAAATTCAACCATTGTTGTGAAACCTGAAGCATCAACACAAAGTAAATCCAGGAAAGCTAAAAGGATAAAGGCAGATTCAAATGATTTTTCACCACAATTTTATCATCCTACTGTTAATAATAGATCTAAAAACTATTCAAGACAAAAAATAATGGAATCGGCAATTAGCACTAAAGGTTTTAGTTCAGACTCTGAACTAAATGTGGACAATGATTATGTTTCATCCGTTTTAAATAATTCGGGTATCAACATTAGTTTGCATAAGGAAGATAATGATTATGAAGAAGAAGAGGAAGATGATGATGATTTTGATGATGATGCTGAAGATGCTGAAGATGGTCATGATGATTACAATGATTATTATGCTGATCGTGAAAGCTATAACCTTAACAATACGCAAAAGGGAGTTTCATCTCTTCACGATTCACATAAGAATGATGAAACAGATAATGAACAAAAAAATATGGATTACGATGGAAATAATGATGATGTCTCTACCATATCTAATAACTCACAAGTTTTTCAAATTTTGAAAAGATCACAAAAGCGTCCCAATGATGATTCAGTAGAATTAAGTGCAACTGATCCAATGATTACATCAAATTTTGAGGAGAATTATGAAGACGATGAATTAATTGGATTTTTCAATTACGGATATTCGGGCTCTATTGTTGATGAATATCATAAAGGTGATGATGGCTCTTTGTTATTAACAAGTTGTGTTAAAAAGCGTAAAACAAGAAAGACAATTACTGTCGAACCATCAATCAAAAATACTGTTAATAGAATTGAAGCCTTTTTAAACAAAGATAATAAAAGTTTTAATTCAAATTCTAAAAATGCATTGCTTAAAAGGGAGAGAAATAGAATGATTGCCGAATTCATGTTTGAAGTCATTAAAGAAAAACAATCTTTGGCTAAAAACTTAAGGTACAAGGAGGGTAATTGGAAACATTTTACAAAACATTTTTACGATTTAAATATGTTTGTCGAAAAAGAACAGAATAATCCAAATTCATCGTATCAAGATTGGGGTGAATTCAAAACTACAATGTTTAAAATTTTAACAAAAGTTAACTGTGTTATGAATGAGCGTATAGGAATAAATTCAAGATTAAATATTAAAGAAAAATCTTCAAATGAAAATTTCATCAATGATGTTTTTGCACAATTATAGGTGCTTTTTTTGTTATTTATATTAGAATATTTCTTTATAGGCATTCTTTTTATATAAACGATCCCTTTAAATTCACTTTTGTTTCTGTAACTTGGAGACTAGAATCGCTTGTTTATTAATTCATATTCATGTCTGTAATTATACACATTATTGATAGAATATACATATATTAGGTAATGAAAAATGAATAAATCATTATATGAGTTCAATATTAATAACCGAATTTCCTCTAATAACAGATTGTCCAAGGTTTATATACTCAGATTCGCCTCTATTTGTTTTAACTTCGACACATTGTTCTAATGTAAGATTTAAGAAAAAATCATAACCTGATAATTTCCCCTGTACCACTCTATTTCCATTCAGTTCAACTTTGATATCTCTATTTAAATATTGTTTGAGTTCGGGTACAGCAACCATGTTTCGGATATAGTGATGTTTTGAAGCCGTTAAAACAAACAAATGTACCATTAATGTTTAATGTACCTTTTCTGATTTCTAGAAAATTCTCTCGAATTTTGAGGATCGCCATTGAATGCTATTATATATAAGCTAGCTAGTCTCTCGTTTTTCTCCCTTCTTCGTGTCTTTCTTCTTCCCCTTAAAGTACTTTTATAGATATAGATAATACTATTAATCAACTCAATTATTTGAAAAATGTCTGAACAACGCTCTAAAGTTTTTTTTGATATTTCAATTGGTGGTGATACAGTTGGTAGAATTGCATTTGAGTTATTTGATGATATTACACCAAAGACAGCTGAAAATTTCAAACAATTATGTCAAAGGCAACCAGGTTATAAAAACAGTATTTTTCATAGAGTCATTAAAGATTTTATGATTCAGGGTGGTGATTTTGAAAATTTTGATGGTACTGGAGGTAGTTCAATATATGGAGAAAAGTTTGATGACGAAAACTTTGAACTGAAACATGATCAACCATTCCTTTTATCAATGGCAAATGCTGGACCAAATACTAACGGTTCACAATTTTTCATTACCACGGTGAAGACTCCACATTTGGATGGTAAGCATGTTGTCTTTGGTAAAGTCATTTCCGGTAAATCTATTGTAAGACAAATTGAAAGAACAGAAACTGCGTCAGATCGTCCATTGAAGGAATGTAAAGTTATCAATTGTGGTGTTTTAAATGAGGGCGATCCATTAGTTTTAGACGATGGTTCAGGAGATGTTTATGAAGATGTTTTAAATGATGAACCAACAGTTGATATTAATAAACCGGAAACTGTTTTCAAAGCAGTTGAATCAATTAAAAACATTGGTACAGAATGTTTCAAAAAGGGAAATTACAAAACTGCATTAAGAAAATACATCAAGGCACAGAGTTATTTGTCCGAATATCAACCTTATGACTTAACAGATGAAGATGTTGCAACATATTGGAAATTACAAATTTCATGTGGATTAAATGCCTCGTTAATGGCACTCAAATTAAAATCAGCCCAAGATGTTATTAAATATTCGACTGAAGTTCTTGATGCAGAACAATTAGATGACAAATCCAAGGCCAAGGCATTTTTCAGAAGAGGTAATGGACATTTATTAGGAAATAACGAAGAAAGTGCTATTTCTGATTTCCAAGAAGCACTCAAATTACAACCAACTGATTCTAGCATCCAAAAGGCGCTTGCAGATGCAAAGCAAGCTCTTAAGACAAGAAAGAATAAGGAAAAGGCGGCATATAGTAAATTCTTTTCTTAAACGACGTGTACTTAGCTCTGTGTAAAATAAAGGCTCAAGAGATCTAAAGATATAATTATCTATACGCGCGTGTGGCGACTGACAGATTCATGTTCGCACGTGATCTGCGCAATGAGCAGCGTCGCTCGACGCAAGTGACTGTCATTTTCATCCGCGTGTCATTAAGTGTCATGAATTTTCAAGTTTTTATCTCATCTGTTTTCATTGCGAGGGCGAAATGTGGACAACTTGAACATTTCACTACATTTGTTGTTGAGGTTTCTATTGTTCAGGTTCCAGCATACTTGTCTGCCATCTGTGTACTGTCATTTTTTCCTGCTAGGTTTTTTTGACAAAGTCACTGTTTGTTTTATTAGGTTCTCGGCGTATTATTGTTTGTTACTTGACTTTAATTTACTTTATTACAATTTCACCAAACCAGAACATTTTTAATTTCAATTGATTAATTCATAACTATCTTTACAAAATTTGACTATAATATACTAACTATAATATTAGACTGTCAAATCATATATTGTTATTAATTCAACTGATTAATTAAATAATTAATATACCAAAAGAGATATTCTCAACTTTAAAAAATATAGTTGTTATTATTTCAAGTAGATTTATCTTGGTCCTTTTATTGTTGTACTCATTTATTTGACTGTTACAATTTCGATCTCATTTATTCTATTATACACAGCTTTATTTTTTATTCAACAAAAGAATAGTAATATTGAATAAGAAAATATATTAATTTCTTTTTTTAATTTTTACTTCAGCTATAAACATTATTATATTTTCATTTTATCTTGATATTTTCTACATCAGGTATTATTTATCAAGTATTTTGTTTTGCTTCATTGTGCTATATCATTGTATTATATTCCATTTAGTTTCAACTAATAAATATCAAAAAACTAAATAATTAACAAAAAAAATCAAAAAAACCTTTATACATATTCGTTTATTTTAAATTAGATTTACAAAAAATTAAAAAAATTATTACATAGAAAAAAAATTGATTTAAAAACACAAAATGAGTAGATTTCCTTATTCTAGTGCACCTTTAAGAACTGTTCAAGAAGTAAGTAGTAGCATCTTGAGATAGTATCAATGATTTTTTTTTTCTTATTAATACAAAAATACTAACTATTTTTTCTCCTTTTCATTAACTTCATTTAGGTTCAATTTGGTTTATTCTCGCCGGAAGAAGCTAGAGCAATTTCTGTTGCTAAAATTGAATACCCAGAAATCATGGACCCAGTAACTATGAAACCAAGAGAAGGTGGTTTAAATGATCCAAGACTCGGTTCTATTGACCGAAATTTTAGATGTCAAACATGTTCAGAGGATATGCAAGAATGTCCAGGTCATTTTGGTCATATTGAATTAGCAAAACCTGTTTTCCATATTGGTTTCTTAGCAAAAATTAAAAAGCTCTGTGAATGTGTTTGTATGAACTGTGGTAAAGTTTTATTAGATGAACATACAAATCCACAATTTGCGTCTGCTATCAAAATCAGAGATCCAAAGAAAAGATTTAATGCTGTATGGACTTTATGTAAAACCAAAATGGTTTGTGATGTTGATCCTCCATTAGATGAAGATGATGACGATGACGATGCAGTACCCCAGTTCAGAAGAGGAGGGTGTGGTAGCGTACAACCCTCTGTTAGAAAGGATGGTTTAAAACTATGGGGTACATGGAAGAAGTCAAATGTTGATGAAGATACTGAGAATTTAGAAAGAAGACAAATAACTGCCTCTGACATTTTAAATATATTCAGACATATCTCACCAGAAGACTGTATAAAATTAGGTTTTAACGAAGAATGGGCAAGGCCAGAATGGATGTTACTAACAGTTTTACCAGTTCCGCCACCACCTGTTAGACCTTCCGTTGCGTTCACGGATTCAAAAAGATCAGAGGATGATTTGACTTATAAATTGGCTGATATTTTAAAGGCTAACATTAATGTTCAAAAATTTGAAATGGATGGTTCTCCCCAACACGTTATTAGTGAATTTGAAGCATTGCTTCAATATCATGTTGCAACTTACATGGATAATGATATTGCAGGACAACCTCAGGCATTACAAAAAAGTGGTAGACCAATTAAATCGATCAGGGCTCGTCTTAAGGGTAAAGAAGGTCGTTTGAGAGGTAATTTGATGGGAAAGAGAGTTGATTTCTCTGCGAGAACTGTTATTTCTGGTGATCCAAATTTAGAATTAGATCAAGTTGGTGTCCCTAGATCGATTGCAAGAACTTTAACTTATCCAGAAATTGTTACTCCTTATAATATCCAAAAATTAACTGAAATGGTTAGAAATGGACCAAATGAACATCCTGGTGCAAAGTATGTTATTAGAGATAACGGTGATAGAATTGATTTAAGATTTAATAAAAGAGCAGGTGATATTCAACTTCAATATGGTTGGAAGGTTGAACGTCATTTAATGGACAATGATCCGGTTTTATTCAACCGTCAGCCTTCGTTGCATAAAATGTCTATGATGTGTCATAGAGTTAAAGTTATGCCATATTCAACTTTCAGAATGAATTTGTCAGTTACATCTCCTTATAATGCAGATTTCGATGGTGATGAAATGAATTTACATGTTCCCCAATCTTATGAAACCAGAGCTGAATTGTCAGAACTTTGTGCTGTTCCGCTACAAATTATCTCTCCCCAATCTAATAAACCTGTTATGGGTATTGTTCAAGATACTTTATGTGGTATCAGAAAAATGACCTTAAGGGATTCATTTTTAGAATATGATCAAGTAATGAATATGTGTTATTGGATTCCTGATTGGGATGGGGTTATCCCGCAACCAGCTATTTTGAAGCCAAAACCTTTGTGGACTGGTAAACAAATTCTATCGCTTTGTATTCCTAAGGGTATTTTCCTACAGAGATTAGATGGTCCAATGCTTTCACCAAAAGATTCTGGTATGTTGATTTTAGATGGTGAAATTATGTTTGGTGTTGTTAATAAAGCTACCATTGGTTCATCAGCTGGTGGTTTGATTCATATTACAATGAGAGAAAAGGGGCCAACTATTTGTGCTAAATTGTTTGGTAACATCCAAAAGGTTGTCAATTATTGGTTACTGCACAACGGTTTTTCAATTGGTATCGGTGATGCAATTGCAGATCCTGAAACTATGAAAACAATTACAGAAACTATCAGAGAAGCTAAAGATAAAGTTCAAACTGTCATTAAAGATGCTCAAAGAAATGCTTTGGAAGCTGAACCTGGTATGACATTAAGAGAATCTTTTGAACAAAAGGTTTCCAAAATTTTAAATGAAGCCAGAGATTCGGCTGGTAAATCTGCTGAAACTTCATTAAAAGAAGCTAATAATGTTAAACAGATGGTCACGGCTGGTTCCAAAGGTTCTTATATTAATATTTCGCAAATGTCAGCCTGTGTCGGTCAACAAATTGTTGAAGGTAAACGTATTAATTTTGGTTTTGCTGATCGTTCATTGCCACATTTCACAACTGATGATTATTCTGCAGAATCTAAAGGTTTCGTTGAAAATTCATATTTGAGAGGTTTAACCCCACAAGAATTTTTCTTCCATGCCATGGCAGGTAGAGAAGGTTTGATTGATACTGCCGTCAAAACTGCTGAAACTGGTTATATTCAAAGACGTTTATTAAAAGCGTTAGAAGATATTATGGTCCATTATGATGGTACCACTAGAAATTCATTGGGTGATGTTATTCAATTTATATATGGTGAAGACGGTTTAGACGCAACTACGGTTGAAAAGCAAACTGTTGATACGATTCCTGGTTCAAATGCGGCATTTGAAAGAAAATACCGTGTGGATTTAATGGATGAAAAGATGTCAATTCGTCCAGATTTGGTTGAATATGGTACTGAAATTTTAGGGGATATTAAGCTTCAAAAGATTTTAGATGCGGAATATGAACAATTACTAAAAGATAGAGAGTACCTAAGAACTAAAGTTTTTCCTAATGGTGATAATAATTGGCCATTGCCTGTTAATGTTAGGAGAATTGTTCAAAATGCACAACAGATTTTTCACGTCGATCGTTATAAATCAAGTGATTTAACTATCAAGGAAATTGTTGAAACCGTTCAAGAACTTTGTAAAAGATTTATCGTTGTTAGAGGTGATGGTGGTTGTTTAAACGAAGCTAGAGAAAATTCTACATTATTATTCCAGTGTCTTATTAGATCTAAACTTGCTACCAGAAGAATTCTAGAAGAGTACAAACTTACTAGGGATGCGTTTGAATGGATTATTGGTACAATTGAGCAACAATTTTCAAAATCTCTTGTTAATCCTGGTGAAATGGTTGGTGTCGTTGCTGCTCAATCTATTGGTGAACCTGCAACCCAAATGACATTAAATACTTTCCATTATGCCGGTGTCTCTTCTAAGAATGTTACTTTGGGTGTTCCTAGATTGAAGGAAATTTTGAATGTTGCAAAGAATTTTAAAACTCCTGCATTGACTGTTTATCTTCAAGAAGATGTTGCTACTGATATTGAAAAAGCAAAGAGTATTCAATCAGCTATTGAGCATACCTCATTAAAGAATGTTACCGCATGTACTGAAATTTATTATGATCCAGACCCAAGAACTACTCTGATTGAAGAAGATTTTGACACTGTTGAGGCATATTTTGCAATTCCAGATGAGAAGGTCGAAGAAAACTTACACAAACAATCGCCATGGTTACTCAGATTAGAACTAGATAGAGCGAAAATGTTAGATAAACAATTAAGTATGCACCAGGTTGCTGCAAAAATTATGGAAAACTTCGGTGATGACCTTTTCGTTATTTGGTCTGAAGATAATGCTGATAAATTAGTCATTAGATGTAGAATCGTTAGAGAAGAAAAGGCATTGGATGAAGAAGAGGAAGAAACTGAAGATGGTTTATTAAAAGCTTTGGAAGCTCAAATGTTGGAATCCATTACATTGAGAGGTGTTAGTGGTATTTTAAGAGTTTTTATGATGAAATATGACAAGACTTATATTGATGATGATGGAGACTTTGCAAAGAAACAAGAATGGGTTTTAGAAACAGATGGTATTAATTTAGCGGATGTTATCACTGTTGAAGGTATTGATACTACAAGAACTTACTCCAACTCTTTTGTTGAAATATTGTATGTTTTTGGTATTGAAGCTGCAAGAAGTGCATTATATAAAGAAATTCTTAATGTTATTGCATTCGATGGTTCTTATGTTAATTATAGACATCTAGCATTATTAGTTGATCTAATGACATATAAGGGACATTTAATTGCTATTTCCAGACATGGTTTCAATAGAAATGATACTGGTGCATTAATGAGATGTTCATTTGAAGAAACCGTCGAAATCTTGTTTGATGCGGGTGCATCGGCAGAACTTGACACTTGTGATGGTGTTTCTCAAAATATTATTCTAGGACAAATGGCACCATTTGGTACAGGTTCATTTGATGTTTTCTTAGATGAAGATAGATTATCTACTTTACCAACTGCACACGTCGGTGTTACTGCGTCAACTGGTGTTAAAGAGTCTAAGGGTTCAATGACAGTTTATGGTGATGTTTCATTCAAAGATGATATTATTGATATTCCAATGGCGACTGATAACGTTGCATTCTCGCCTTTAATCACAGCTGGTTCAAATGACGATAGACCTGGTGGATTTACCGAATATGGTGGATCCATGAGTGCATATCAACCCACATCTCCATTTTCTGGTTATGGTGCAACTTCTCCTAGTTATGGACCAACTTCTCCGAGCTATGGTCCAACTTCTCCAAGTTACGGTCCAACCTCGCCTGCGTACTCACCAACTTCACCTGCATATTCTCCTACATCACCTGCCTATTCACCAACTTCACCTGCCTATTCACCAACCTCGCCAGCTTATTCCCCAACTTCACCGGCTTATTCACCTACATCTCCTGCATACTCACCTACATCTCCTGCATACTCACCAACCTCACCCTCATATTCCCCAACTTCTCCTTCCTATTCTCCAACTTCTCCTTCCTATTCTCCAACTTCTCCTTCCTATTCCCCTACTTCTCCAAGTTATTCACCTACATCACCTCAATATTCTCCAACGTCTCCACAATATTCTCCTACTTCACCACAATACTCTCCTACTTCACCACAATACTCTCCAACTTCACCACAATACTCTCCTACTTCACCACAATACTCTCCAACTTCACCACAATACTCTCCAACGTCACCACAATACTCTCCAACTTCACCACAATACTCTCCAACGTCGCCACAATACAATCAGCCCTCCACTTCAAATGATAAAAAATAATTGAATCATTTTTTATTTGGCTAATAAATACTGAAATGTCTAAAATATCTCAATTATTTATAAATAGCTGCTTTTCTTAAAATATTTGTATACTTCTGTTTTTCATTAATAAAATAACGTTTAAAAGTGCTTACTTTACATGTAATATTCTGATAATTAATTGAGTTAAACTATACTCTATAAAACTTATTTACATATATTAACGCTTCTGAGAAATTAATCCATTAAACATATCGAATGAATTACCATCAGGTTGTAATTCATAGATGTTACCATTTTTCAAATCCTTTGCCATTAGCATACCCCAGTCTGGTGTAATACCAACAATTTGAGCTTGGGCATTATCTTTACCATTCAAAGTGACTATTTGATTCGAATGGAACCAAAGATTATAATAATCTTTAAGAAATGGTTTAAAACCAGTATATTTGAATTTTTCAAACATTGCATTAAAGATGGTTAAATATTTAGCTAGTAGTTTTTCTTCAGTAATTGGAGTTAAACATTTATCAGAGCCATTTGATTTGTAATATTGATTCATTGCTTCAATAACAACATTAACAGAAGTTGTTGGTGCTTCATTGCTTACATTTAAGCCTGCACCTACAATCAAATAATAAGTTTTATCAAATAAATTAGTATTCACTAATATACCGCCAATTTTCACATGTGTCACTTCTCTAGATGATTTATCAATTGTTTTGCCAATGTAGTTTGGGTGTTTAATATAAATATCGTTTGGCCATTTAATTTTAATTGGGAGTTCATCATAACCAATGTCATATTCTAGAAGGGCATGAGCATATGCCATACATGATAAATACTGAACAAAAACCAGGGGTGCTGTTGATGCACTACTTTGAGGTAATTTAAGAAGAGAAGAAACAGGTAAAACACCCTTTGGGTTGACCCAGTAATTACCAGATCTACCTTTACCTAAAACTTGAATTGTACCAGTTATTGTAAATCCAGATGGCAACAATGGTAACCACTTAAAATTGCTATCCATCAAAACAGAAGTTGAAGTAACAACCTCGCCGTAGATAAAACAATTACCGATTGACTCCTCTGTAAGTTCTTGTTCCGAAGATTGGTAAAATTCAAGCAAATACTTCTTAAACTTGCTAATATCAAAATATGGTACAAGAGATCTATCTGGTAATGTTTGGGCACAGAGATATAAATTTTTAATTGCTAGTTGTGGATCTTCTGGTGTCGTTTCATCGGTTGCGTGAATTGTGTATTCACAAGATTTATGAATTGCAACTTTATCATTACCAATATCAACGATATTTTGAATTTGATATCCAATTTCAGTTTCCATTCTCTTAATCAACTTTGAAGATGAATCGTTGTTAATAGAAGTTAAGTATAATGGTGTTAATTTAGGTCTTTCATAATCCTTTTCATTTACTTTAATGTCCAAAGTTTTCAATGCAGCACGTAAAAATTCGATTCTTGATTTATTAGTTGCTTTAAGGGATTTGATAATTTGTGTAAAGGATGGAAGTTCAGGATCGGGTTTCATGAGATCTGGATTAAATTCAGGATGTGGGCCAAAAAGCAATGCTTTACCTCTACCGACACTACACAAAACGGAAGCTGCATTACAATCGTCTGGACCACCAGTAACATCTAACTTATCATTGTATGTTGCTAAGATCTCAACATTCGAATATTTTTGAGCATCAACGAATAGACCACCACCATTGACATAAAAATATGCAGAGGGTGGCAAACCGGGTAGTAATTTTGAATTGACACTAACCTCTACGACACGAGTACCTTTTTCTGTGCCATATTCAAAACCTTTCACAACGGCACCTCTACAAGTTCCAGGAAAAAATTTTAATTCTCTTGGACCGCTAACTTCCATTGTTTCATTACCAACTTCAAATTCACATCTGGCGGAAGAATAGTAACCACCTGAACAAATTCCAATCAGTTTACCACCTTTATTGATATAATTTTTGATTCTATCATTAATACTACCTCTGAAAAGTTTACAAAGCGGTAAATCTGCTCCGCCAGGAATTATCAAAGCTGCAGTTTTAGATTCCCATGGTTGTTCTTTAAGACCTTTTTCGTTCACTGTAGAAACGGAATAGTATGGAGAAAAAAGCAATCTAAATGTATCAATGCAGTGTTCCACGCATGGTTGAGTAGTTCCAGGTCCTGAATAAACCAACACGTTTAGATTAGACATTTTAAGGGTGTTTTGATGTGGGGTATTTTTTGTACGATTAAGAGTGGAATGAAAATGTTTATAGTGTGAACAAAGAAATCTAGATGAAAGGTATTGGAAATGTGGTTGAACAAACGCTTTCCTTATGAGCATCCACAATTTCTAGAAAATGGTCAACCTGATGAAAAACCCACCGTTAAAATGAAATTCCCAACATTTCTTCAACGTTCATGTTCGATTCATGATTCGTACACAACAAAATAGTTGTCGCTCTGTATTAAAAGTTTTTAGTCGCAATAGAGAAGAATTATTTAAGCCTAAAGTCTAAAGCTTCAAACTAAACGTTTCGAAGTGTTTTGTTTTGATTTGACAGCAATTGCCAAATGACTGTGGTTTTGAGATTGGGAATGATAGGGGTGAATTGCGGGATACCACAATTCAAAATGCAATTAAGGCCATGTATCATCAAATCATTGAGCTTTTTTTCTTCAAATAATGGAATCGGCTTGAATAATAGAAGAAATTTTACTGTTTATAAAGCCTTGGCTAATCATAATCATGATAATTTGAAAACTGAAATTCATGAAAAAAAATCTATGGCTCAACAAGCACAAAAATTTATAAAACAAACACAGGAAAATAGTACGAAGGCATTTAAGAGTAGTAAGACGAAATTTGATGAGAATAAGAAACACATGAGTGAAATTTCCAAAGATATACGCATGAAAACACTTCAGAGGTCAAAGGATATACGTGATAAAACCCTTCAAAGATCAAAAGATATACGTGATAAAACAGTCCAAAGATCAAAAGATATAAGAGAAAATATTCAAAAAATAATCCCTAAGGATATTCATGAGAACATTTATACGGTTCCTAATGCTTTAACTTTTACAAGACTTATAAGTGCACCTATTGTGGGATATTTGATTATACATGGGCAAGTCACATTAGCATTAGCACTGTTTGTTTATTCTTGTGTGACTGATTTTTTAGATGGTTTCATTGCACGCCGTTGGAATTTGCAATCTGTTGTTGGAAGTGTTATTGATCCATTAGCCGATAAGATGTTAATGATGATTTGTACAATTTGTTTGGCAACGAATTCTGACATTCCGTTTTATATTGCATCACTAATTATTGGTAGGGATGTTGGACTAGGAATTTCGGCTCTTGTTATTAGATATCTATCATTACCACCACCAAAGACGTTTTGGAGATACTGGGATTTTAGTATACCAAGTGCAGAAGTCCATCCAACTAATATCAGTAAAATAAATACCGGATTGCAAATGCTTTATTTAGGTTCCATGATGATCAAACCTGTTTTCATGCTTTATATATCTGGTCAATTTGGTCCAGAAACTACCAATATATTCCTCACTTACATCCAATATCTTGAATATACTGTTGCAACTACAACTTTATGGAGTGGTTTGAGTTATATATTCAGCAAAACTGCTGTAAAGTTTGTTAAGCAATAAGTATATGATATCAGATGATTTACATTTACACTTAATATATCTGTTTATAGTTATTAATCCTTATAGAGTCTCGAAAAGAAATTACATTTTTAAAATTAAGATAAGCTACATATTTCTCATAACCAGAAACGGAGTTTAACGACTAATTGCAATATCATCAATTCTAAGAATAGATTTTACTGTTTCAGATCCGAGAATAATTGCGCTAGTATTCACAAGTACCGGTTGTAAAACATGTTCAGAATATGTGTTTGTTGCACCAGATCTTCTGACACTGATGCCGGCTTCTCTTTCACCATTTTCATGTCTATTTCTTAAGTCAGTTACTATTTCAATTGGGTTTAAACCGGCATTTTCTGCTAACGTTGTTGGAATCACTTCCAAAGCATTTGCAAATTCAGTTAAACATAACTGCTCAGCACCTGACAATTGATGGGCTTCCTTCAACAATGTTCTTGAAGCTTCAATTTCTGGTGCACCACCACCAGCAATTAAAGCCTTTTCCTTTACTAAGCATCTAATAACACATAATGCATCATGTAACGATCTTTCAGCTTCATCTAAAACTTGGTTATTGGCACCTCTACATATAACAGAAACTGTTGGATGTGTACTTGTCTTAATACCAGTGATTTTAATTATTTTTGAACCTGATGATTCCACTTCTTCAATCAAATCTGCTGATCCTAATCTATTTTCTGTGAATGAAACAATATCTGCTATAGGTTTGCAACCTAAGGATTTAGAAATAAACTCAACGTCGTCTCTTTCGATATCTTTGACAACCATAATATTTAATTTCGACAAGAAATGAAGTGCTAAATCATTAACGGCATCTCTTAAAATTGATTTTTGAATTAATAAAACATTACATTTTGCTTTTTTAATTTGTTTACAAATATTCAAAATGTATGCTCTTTCTTCTTTTAAAATTTTATCCATTTGTCTATAATCATTAACGACAATATTATTCTCCATATCAGGTTTTGGTGGTGAAAGTTGGAATTGGATCAAACCTATTTTAGCCTTTTCCATTCTCATTGGACCACCTGCATTTTTAATAGCAGTTTGAGTTAAAACAACACCATCGATCATTTGAGTATCATCAATTGTACCACCAACTTTTTTGATTAATCTAATATCATTTAAATCAACATTAGTAGCATCTTTTTTAGTAACCTTTAAGACAGCATCCACAGCAATTGGACCTAACAAACTTGAATGTTGTGCAACAATCTTAGAAGAAAGGGAAGTGTTTGCCGCTTTAATTAAGGAATCTCTATCATCTAAAGAAATTTTATGTGACATATCAAGGAAAATCTCACAAGATCTTTGTGCAGCTCTCTGAAAAGCTTCTGAAATGATAGTTGGATGAATACCTTTATCAAGTAAATTTTGTGCAGCACCCAATAACGCTCCCGTAATGACAACAACTGAAGTTGTACCATCACCGGCTTCAACATCTTGAGCACCTGATAAATCAACCAACATTCTAGCTGCAGGATGCAAAACTGCCATATGTTTCAAAATTGTATGGCCATCATTAGAAATGATGACTTCACCTGTTTTAGTTTTGATCATTTTATCCATACCTTTTGGACCTAATGAAGTTCTTATTGCATCTGCAACTGCTTTAGCAGCTATGATGTTCGCCTTACGGACTTCCTGAGGCTTTTCCTTATTTTTGAAGGTGGCATTTGAAGGTGCAACTCTAACAGACATTTATATTGTTATAAATCTTTTGGCACGATGCTTGCAAATAAGTTTGTGTTCTATATCAAAGAAATAATAGAATGAATGAAACATATACCTTTAAGATGAAAAGCTTGGAAAATCAAAGTGGCAATGTCGACGCGGTGAAATAAAATTTTAAAATATTTCAAACTTCAAATTTTAACATGAATCTTGAAATTACTTACATTGGGAGGATTCTTTTCTCACAAAACATTGTTTCTAAAAGAAAAGGTATGGAAAGTGGACATTTTGTTGAACTTGAAACTAGAGTGGAAGATGTACTTCATTGTAGCTACTCGAATTGGTATCCAAAATTCAAAAAATATACAATATCGGAGGCCAAAATCTTCAAACCATTACCTAAAGAATTTATAGATTACCTCGAAACTGATGATATTGACCTTCCAAGAACTTCTAAGAAAGATTCCGTTCTTTTCCAAACAGTGCAACCAAATAATGATAATGAATACAGCGATTGGGAAGATGACGATAATGTTAGTAATGAAGTCACTCACAGAACCACAAAACCTGATCCAACTGAAAAATTTAAGGAGTTTCATACACAATTGGTTGAAACTATCCAGAGCTTTAAAAGTGTTGCACCAAAACTTAATTGGTCAGCGCCTCAGGATGCAACATGGATAATGACGGAACGAAATATGCGCTGTTCTTCAACCTCTGACTTGTTCCTTCTATTAAAATCTTCTGATTATTTAAATCACGATTTGTATCATTCATTTAGTAACACGGTAGATTATGACCCTGAAAATCCACCAAAGTTTGATATTGAACTAGTTTTGAGAAAATGGGTAGATATTAATCCATCAATGGAATTCCGTTGTTTCGTCCGAGATAGACAATTAATTGCAATCTCTCAAAGAGATTTAAATTACTATAATTTTTTAGAGGATTTGCAGGATGAACTATTGGAGAAAATTGGAATCTTTTTTGATGATGTTTTAATGAGCAAATTTGATTCAAACAATTTTATTTTTGACGTTTATATACCCAAACCTTTCAATAAGGTTTATCTTATTGATATCAATCCATTTCAAAGAAGTGCAGAATCTTTATTGTTTAGTTGGAATGAATTGGCAACAATGACAGTTGATGACAACAATGTAATTTTTAGACTAGTTACTGAACACAATACTGGACGCTTTGTTACCAAAGCTCATAGTCAGAATCATGTTCCAAGAGATTTTCTTGATGCATCAGTTGATACTCAAGCAATGATTGATTTTCTCAAAAAGTGTAAAGACATGGAGAACGGTGATAGTGATTCAGATAGTAGCGTGAATCCCAACTTTTCAGATGAGTGATTGTATTAAAGCCTCATAATCTATAGTTTATTACACTTTATACAATTACTATTCATGTTTACAGAGGTAGATACCAAGATTTAAAGATAATTAATCTATTACATTATGAAGGAAATTCTATTTCTTGTCCCTTCTCAGTTCCCTCAGTGCAGTATATTTTTGGACGGTAGTCATGAATTTGACTCATCACTGTTGAACTTTTGAATTTTTCAACTAAACTATTAAATCCTTGTACTTTTGCATATACAAGATGACAAACTTTGGTTGAGTTGAAGTTTGGCCATTTTTCATTATTTCGTGCTCTGTAGAATTTGATGATATGCAATGGACTTTTGAATGAAATAAATGCGTATCCTACATTACAATGGTTCTTAAAATCAATTCTTAAATAAAGGAAATTGTAATCTCCAAAACTTGTCTCATCAACAAACTCTTTTAAATCTTTATGTTTGACTTTGTTGGGGATATTTTTAATCATTAGAGTAACCCTATCGTCATCACCGTTGTGAATCTTGCTGAGATCGATATCATTTTGAGTTTTTAAACTTTCGACATTATTATTAAAGGGTAGTAATCCTAATCTTCTAAATTTGAGCCAATAGTATTTATTCCAATCATCCTGGGAGTACTTAAGTTGGTCTAATGCAAAAACATCTACAATTTGACTCCATGATTCTCTGGTAATATATTCTTTTAATTCAATTAATGATTGGAATACACAAACGTTGAAATTATCTATTGATATTTTCCCTATTTTGGTGATAATAAATGCTGTTTTAATATTGTAAAATTTACATTCGAAGCAGTTGAAGTTATTTGAGAAATTAATTTCATAAACAGAGCCAAATGACATTAATAGTTTAAGAGTTTTTTCCTGAAATGAATTTACATTAATTTGTGAGATTTTAATATTAGAGAAATATAAATAAACAGTATCAAAGTAATTTTTTAACATGTTGAATTTTGGTTTTTTCATTATATCTTGCAATAGTGGTTCATTTGGTGAAACCGATTTCATCGCAACATCGAGAATTTGATTTTTCCTAATAAAGCTTTTCAAATACTTTGCTTGAGAGGAAACATCTCTTAAATCATACCATCCAATAATAACAAATGTTTTGTTTTCAGGCAAAATTAATTGTTCCACTGTTAAATCTGAACTTTTAAGACAGCTTTGGATAATTGAAATTAATTTTGAAGGTTCATAACATTTTACTATCATAATTCTAGAATGAATGGCGTGATGAGGATTTACTTTCTGAGATTTCCAGACAATTAAATTATCTACTACTGGGACTGACTTGTCTGAAAGTGGGTGTTTGAGGGGTTCAGGATGAAAAATGTTAGAAATTGGCATTATGGGAGAGGTAATTTCCATTTTAGCATGTGTTCTGTCAACGCTAATATCAGGTAAATTTTTGAGTAGCAAATATTGCTTTTCATTATTAATGAGAAGATCAGAGTTTGTAAATATATTATTATTTTCGTCAAAGAAAACGGAATGCAACTTCTTCTTCTTTTTCTTTAGTGAGTTGTTTGGAAGATCAATCACCGATCGTAAAGTTGAATTTAGCATTTTCTGGATGTATTAAAGAACGATCCTCAGCCCAAATATTTACTTTATATAACTTCTTCTTTACAATGACACCATAAACAGCTGGGCGTAATCTACTGGTTATAATCTAGATGTTTTACAAATATGAGTATGTGGCCACACTAAACAAGCTTTGGAAGTCATTAGGAAAACAATACTCAACAGTAGATAGATAGACATGGGAGCAAGATTCCATTTCCCTTCGCTGAAAAAGGAAATTAAAATTTCTCAATTCATGATACAAATTTTCTATTCTTCATATTGGGATATTTGGGTGGCAACATTAGAGGTTATTTTTATATTTTATATTTTTCGACAAGGCCTTATATGACATTTATTAAGTCTGGTATTCTTAGTGGAGCAGATGGTGTTTTATCTTTTACTGATAAGCAGCTAAAGATGAAAAGACCTTTAACAGTTGATAATATACAAAATCTTGATGAGCCGAGAAGCTCACAGTTCCAAATTACGCAGGAAGAAGATACAACAAATCATTTTGAATCATCATTTATGGTGATTTATTTTGCTAATAGTTTATACTATGTATGTTATTATGATCCGACTCTATGTTTGTTACAATTTCTTGAACCTATTCAAAATACTAAAAATGACAATGATGTTTTCCATACTATGGTGCATCAATTTAGACCTGAAAAGATAATGTATAATACTAGAGTAAAATTTCAACTTAATATTGATCCTCAGTCATTTGATCATAATTTAAAAATTGATGTAAAATCTTCAAAAGATTTCAGTAATGCTGAAGGTGAATATTTTCTAGATTCTTTACAGAGAGAGATAAACAGAATCCAAGAAGACCAAAAAACTATCAAATTAAAAAAGTTTCTTACTAGGTTAGAATTGCTCGATGATTATATGTCTTATGTAGGTAAAATTACCTTTCTTTTCTTTTCGATTTTTTGCACCTAAATACTAACAATTTTAACAGTGTTCTTTAATGGGAGTTGTGTCACTTGAATATGAAAGGCTTTCAATGGAGCAAAGTAACTTTAAAAAATATAATATGATCCAGGCCATAGAATTTGTCCAAGTTAATTCTTATTTGAATATTGACAGTGAGAGTATGATTTCATTAAGTATTTTAAACTCTGATAAGTCAAATTCAAGGAAAACTGTTGTTAAATTATTTGATAAATGTGTATCCAAAATTGGGAACTCTCTTCTTCAAAAAATATTGATGAGACCATTATCAGATATTGATGAAATTAATAAAAGGTTGAACAGTTTGGAAAATATTATGAAAGAACTTAAGGGGGGTTGGAAACAATCAGTAATTGTACAGATTTCAGACTGTATTCGTGGTACATCAGATATAAGCAGAATTATACATTGTTTAAAAATTGGTGATTTTAGTGCAGTAGTATGGAAACAATTAAGAAACTTTCTTATAAACATTGTTAGAATGAAAGAATTCATTGAATCCAGTCCGCATTTGATGGAAAGCCAAATATTTGCAGATTTCGTTGAATCTTTTAATGTTGACAATATTCAATTGATCAGGCTGAAAATTGAAACAGTATTGGATTTTGATTCAGATATCAATTGCTTGAGTATTCAATATAATTTTGATAAAGTCTTACAAAATTATAAAGATACATATGATGAAATAGAAAAAGTTTTGTCAGAAATATCATTCAATCTTAAAAGTATAACTCATCTAGATATTGTCACAGTATACATTCCACAATTTGGATACTTAATTGCAATTGAAAAGCTACAACATACTGAATCGGATATAAATAATTTTGGGCTTAATTTAGTCTTTGCAACTTCTACAACATTTTATTATAAAAATAATATGATGGTAGAAATGGATACAAAATATGGAGATTTGCACTCTTTGATTCGAGATAGAGAAATTGAACTTCTATTTAATCTTAAGAATAAAATAATTGATGGCGTAGTAAAATTAACATCAGTTTATGAATGCATTGGGAATATTGATGTCTTGATTTGTTTTGCTATTGTTTCACTTAATAATCAATTTAATAAACCTATCTTAGTTCCAACAAATGATGAAAATACGAAAATTATTGACTTAAAAGGATCATTTCATCCATTGGTAGATAAAGCAAACTTTATTAGCAACGATATTAGAATACATAATTCAAAAGTTATTGTCATCACTGGAGCAAATTACAGTGGCAAATCAACAATATTGACACAATTGGGAATAGCAGTTTATTTGGCCCAAATTGGATGCTACATACCTGCGGTTAGTGGCAGGCTGGGGATTTTCAAAAATATTCTAACAAGGATTAATACTCTTGAGAGTATAAACATAACACAAAGTACATTCATGAGAGATTGCCAACAAATGAGTAAATGTATTTATAAAAGCAATAAGGATTCATTAATTTTGATTGATGAGTTTGGTAAAGGTACAGATGTTAACGATGGTCCTGGATTACTTGGTGGGATTATAAATTATTATTTGAATGAAAAGGAGGAATGTCCTATAGTTTTATTATGCACACATATTACAGATATATTTACTGAAAATATGGTCAACATTGATAATGCATTACTTGAATTTAAACAGATGAAAATTATAATTGAAGATGAGAAGTCATTTAAATTAACGTTTTTATACCAATTGGAAAACGGAATGGCATTAAATTCTGGTGGTTTATATTGTGCCAAACAAAGTGGGATTGACATAGAAATAATTGAAAAGGCACAATTTATTCTAACATTATTAGAAAATGGAGAAAATTTAATTGATGAGTTTGCAGAGCTTACTGAACATGAAATGATGATTATTAAAGACCACAGAACTAGGATTAAAAAGTTTTTGGAATTAAATTTTCAAGAATGGGAAATTCCAGACGCTAAAAGGCTTAGACATGAATTGACAAAAATAATGCAATAATAAGACAATGAAATTTATTAAAATTCGAATATATAGTAAAGAGTTAGAAAGATTGATTCAAATTAATTCAGTTTAACAGAACGAGAAATTTTTTTGCTAATACCTGTCAATTCACCAGCATATGGACCTTGTTGTCCAGTATATACGGCTCTGATAGACTTAAGTTTCTTCTTTGCAACATCATACTTCTTTCTCTTTTTAACTCTCGCATTTCTATTCTCTTTCTTTCTTTTAGCTGTAAGACCTTTGTTTTTCATAATTTGATATCCAATTGCACGTTTACCATCTTGTCCAATGGATTCTTCCTCTTGCAACTCCAACAATTTTCCATCTCTTGCCGCAAGTAATGCATCATTATGGGCATCAATACGACTTTTCTTTTTGTTATCTTTTTCCTTTTGAGCTGCATTGAAAAATTCTTCAAGTTCTTCAGGCGTGTGTTTTGGCACAACTTTTTTGGAGGATTCTGCCCTTTGTTTTGCCTCCTCCTTCTCACTTGGTTTTGAATACACAAAAGTGGCCATATTTGGATCTGATTACTTAATAACGGAAAGATTAGAAACAAAGAAAAGATGAATATTTCCATTAAAGTAAAAAAAAAAATTTTTGAAATTTTGAAATTCATGATGACTTTATTTTTTATTTTTCATTTTATTTTCTCCCATTGCCGCAGCCCACCAAAGCCAACGGGGTGAACGCCCACAAGGACGGGACGAACAGACCGACTCCCATGAAAAAAACGAGAACCCTCACCCACCAATTCTTAGATAAAGTCATGGGTCATAAACTTGTGAAAATGAAGTTAATGAATGTTGTGAAAGGTTAAAGATTACACTTCAGCATTATCCAAAATCGAAACATTAATACATTAACTTAGGATATTCAACAGTTTTCTTTTAACTGTTGAACATATAATTGATTCATCCCTTTTTGAAAAATCATCTGGGAAACTCCCTTAAAACTAAAATGGAATTTAAATTTCAAATTTTGTAGCTGTTTATTTATCACATAAATATATAGGAAACTATAAAAGCCTTAAAATAAAAGTTAATCGAAATTGAGCATTAGACAAATATATATGTAAATGTATAAATATTTCAACCCTACTATTCCCATTAATCAATCTAATCAATCTTCTTCATCTTCATCATGATCGAGAAGTGCAGTCATATCATGCCATTCTTCACCGCCAAATTTACATTTACTGACACCTTTGTCAGAAAAGCCAACATTGGAGTAGAAAGGAACAAGTTTATCCTTACATAAGAGTGAAATGCTGTCCGCAACGTACTGCTGGTTCATTTTTTGTAAATAATCTTTTAATAATAAAGATGCTAATTTCTTGCCTCTGTATTCTGGACTAACAACAACACTGTGGATACCAATAGTTTTTCCTGAATCATAATGACCGACCTTGTCTGCATTTTCTCTGGTATTAGTTACATGTTGTTCCGCTTTGTGATCTTCTTTATTTTCTTCCTTATCTTTCTTTTCCAATTCTTTTAGCAATTCAGACTTGAATTCTTCTTTTAAACTTTCATCTGGATTACACATAATTGAAATAAAAGTTGAAGGAACTTCCATTGACTCATCAACAATTGTTGAAGATAACATTTTGGTTCCAATAACATGGCCAATTAAAGTTTCACTTTTGATAGTACTATGATCTGGTAACTCAGATTCATTAACCGACTCAGTGTCAAACTCACGAACAAATAAACCACTGCAAAGTTCGGGACAAACCGTTAACCTGTATTCTATACGTAAAGCAGATGCACGTTCATGTGATGGGAAACCCTGAATTTCCAATGCAAGCACCTGGGCAATATCTGTAATATTCAGTGGACGAATACAAAGGTGCTGTGGACGAGACATTAGTAGCTAGTTAAAGGCTTTAAATAAGGAAACAGATGACAATTTCAAACAGAAATAGATTTGAATCTCCATGGTCAGATGTTCATGATAAAGATCGAGCAAACTGGAACGCCTTCGCTGAACGAATTTCATCATTAATCATTACACATATTATATGATGGCCTGTGTTTCCTTTACTTTTTCTATACATAATACCTGAGTGTGTGGACAACTACAAATGGCAGAGGCAGAATCAGAATCCGCTTCCGTGGTGGCTAGTGCAGGAACAGAGGTAACAGACCAAATTGCAATAGCAGAATCAATGACCCTTCCGCTCGAACTGATCGATGAATGTGTAGGCAAGAAAGTCAGAGCTTATTTAAGAGATCATCATGTATTTGAAGGTACCCTCGTTGGTTTTGATGATCTGGTCAACCTTGTGTTGGATGATGTCGTGGATGTGGGTGGTAGTACTAATAATGTCAACGAAAAGAGAATGCTCTTGAGTTCAAGATCCCTTACGATGATTGCACCATTAGAATAGAATATTTTAATCTTAGGTAGAGCTAATATCCAAACTATCTGTATATGCGCTGTGTATCTACTAAACACCTAATACATAAATAAAATAAGTGTTCAACACAATCTCCAATCCTATACATATATCATATATAGAGACAGCTCTCTCTAAACTCTCTATCTTTTTTTCCTAAAATGGAAGGTGGCAAAAGTTTGATTCATGTTTCTTGATCTTTTTTTTTTTCAATCCTAGCTTTATTAGATATTTACTTCTTTTTGCAAAACTATTTAAAGATACTACTAAACAGAAGAAAATTAACAAGATGAAACTTACTTTCAGTTATAATATGAAATTTTTTTCAGCAGATCTACCACCTTCAATGACATTGGCAGATATGGCTGCTTATGTTGAAGCTGAGACTAATTTGCCACCAACACATCAGACTTTAATGCATAAATATAATCAACTTTCACCATCCAAAACGACAACTCTTGAAGAATCAAATGTAAAGGAGGGTGATATCATTGTAATTGCACCATTTGATCCTGTTGCCGAAAATTTAAATAGGGCCTATGATGAAAATCCTGAATTTTTTGCTGATGTTACAATGTTATATATCAAAGTTTCAATAAATGGATATGAATTAGCTGCTTTCATCGACACGGGAGCACAGAGATCTTTAATGACTCCTACATTGTGTGAAAAATGTGACTTAAATCATTTGGTTGATCAAAGATTCAAAATGCAAGTAAGAGGTGTTGGTGAGAAGCAAAGTAATGGTAGAATTCATTCAGTTCCAATGTTAATTGGTAGTGAAATTTGTAATACAAGTTTAACGGTTTTAGATCTTGGCGGTGTCGGTTTACTAATTGGTTTAGATTGGATGAAAAGATTTAGAGCTAAAATAGATTTGGATAAGAATGGTATTTTTATTGGTAATACATTCGTTGAATTCTTAAGTGAATGGGAAGTGAAAAAGATGCAGACAGAATTCGGTATAGAAGTTGACCAGATATTAGCAAATAAACCAAATTCTACTGAAATTCCAGGCTCAAAACCCAATCCATCGATTACAAGATCAGTTCCAAATCCAAAACCTTCTTCAAATGTTTTGACATCTGAACAAAATCAAAAACTCGATAATTTAATAGATTTGGGTTTTGATAAATCCTCTGCTTTAGAGGCTTTGGAAGCATGTGGATGGAATGTTGATATGGCTGCTGGAATGTTGTTTTAATTAATAGTTATTATTATGATAGAAACTTTTATTTTATATTATGTTGTATTATTGTTGTATAAATTCTATATTTTTTAAAGATGGGTGGTTCATTATAACGCTTTCATTTAATCCAGACCATAACCAATCGACTCTATTCGATTTAGTAAATAATTTTAATGCAACTGGGAAATCTTCAACAAATTTTCTATCATTATGATTTGCACTTGAACTGTAACAAATAAATTCTTCAAATATACTTACATTTGACCAAAGTTGAACTTTCCTCAAACAAGCAATTACTAAACTTGTAATTTGACCACCATTTGGACAATACATATAGATATTTCCGCTGTCTTTACGTAAAATTATTTCAAGTATCTCAGAGACCTGATCATGGGTAAGCGGTATACCTCTATTTTTACCTTTTTCTTTGGCTGATGAATCTGTAGAAAAATGAAAATACTGTACATTATTATTCTCAATAAATTTTTTCAAGTCATTTCCATCATTTTGATCACTTTCAAAGATTGACACGGGAGTTAATGCAATAATTGTATTCACTTGAAATAATTCTAAAAATGGTATGTTTTTGGATGTGGGCCTTGCACCTCGAGCCAAAGATACCTGTACTCGATTATATTGGTTTGGAGGGAATATTGTAAAGGATGACATGTATTGTATATTGGTCTATCATATAACCTAAATCGAATATTTAGAAACAAACATCTCAATACTAATTGTAGTTCTTCTTGGTGAACCCTATAAAAGACTAGAGGACACGGTTTTTACGTAATCAAGTTTTGAGAATCTGAATTGTAAAAATTAAAAATTAATTTAATTTAGTTTGAAAGTCATTTGATGATGCTGGCTGATTGGCTTTTAATTATACTTTCTAGATAGAGCATATACATATAGAATGGATCCTGAAGCTATAGAGAACACTCTATCACATACTGTAGAAGGTGCAGAGGGCCCAAAAAGTGCCGAGCACGATGAAAAAACTGATGAATTGGTCACTTCCTTAGAGACTAATGTGGATAAGGCGTTTACCTCAATTCAAGATTCTACTGTTAGTGGTATTTCGAAAATCCAAGGACTCGTTTCGGAAAAATTACCTGAACTACAAAAACAATGGAATGAAACCAAATTACCCCAACTTCCAGATGTGAAGGTTAACGATACTGTTAATAAGTTAACCAAAGACTTAAAACTCGATGAGTATGTTAAAAGAGAGGATATCCAAAGATTAACACAACGTAGTGGTGAATTTCTATCGAAAGCAGGTGAAAACACCAACAAAGTTTTAGATGATATTGATGAAGATTTAGAAAAACTTGAGAACATGACAATTGATTATGCACAACAATTAGGTTCCCAAATCAGTTCATTTCTCAAAACTCAGTTAAATGCAAATAATGAAACTAATGAGTCGAAAAACGAACCAAAGGCAGAAAGTACATCATCTTCTTGGGGTTGGTCAGCGTGGGGTAAACAATTAACAGAACTAGTTACTGGTGACTCACCTCAATCCGTTATTTCAAGTGAAAAGAAAACAGAATTATTATTTAATTTACCAAAGGGAGTAAGCCCGGGCACAAGAGCTGAAAATCAAGTTCATGAACTACAAAGTGACTCATCAATTTATATTAAGGCTGTTGAAAGCGGTGAATTTAAGAATTATAAATTAACAGATGAACAAATAGGAGAATCTGCTGAACTTGTAAACAATGCATCATTACATTTAGCAGAAGTTTACAGAAAAATTGTCAAGGTTGACGGAAAGGAAGATGGTGACAAAATAATCACTGATGAAGATTTCTGGAAAGTTTATTTTGGAAAGAAAGAACAAATCATAGCAGATGAACAAAAGAGAAGAGCGCTTTTGGAAAAGAGCAAGACTGCCGATGAAAATGAAGATGAAGAAGACTTTGATTGGGATGAATAGATTTATAACAATAATATTTGGTATCGTACTTATAACTTAACTGCATAATTAATCTTTAGTATTTAGTACAATTAACAACACTAGCAACTAGCAATATTAAATATTATACATATATTATGGCTAGAGTAACTTCCTTGGCCCGATAAGGAAAGATATCGCGCTGGAACATGAATCTCACAGATCAATTTGATATTTGATAGTCCTTACCCTTAAGGTAGTTGTTTCCCTCAGTGGCAACAGATATTCTCAGCACACGCTAGCTTTGTGAAGATACAAGTTTGGGTGCAAGTTAGAGATATGGAGACACCAAATACTGGAGTTTTTCAGGCATCTCTTCAACATCAACTGAAAAGTGTAAATTTTGTCTTCAAATCACTTGATGACAAGGTCAACAATGTCATTAATACAAACATTAAAGATTTCACTGATATACCACTTGTTTTACAGTTTGTAAAAGAACTTCTACAACATTTCTTTGGTATTATGAAAGAAGTTGATAATTCTTCAATGGATATATTAGGTTTGGATAAAATGAAGGAAGCTTATTGCGATTTCAAGGCATGTACTCAATTAGTTGACTATTCAATAAAAAATGTTAAACTGAATCAACAGTATTTACAAGATTTAAACGCATGTAACAATATACTCTATGAAAATTCATGGTATTTCAAAAAAGTTAAAGATTATATAAATGCAACAGCAAGATCAGCTTTTCAATCAAATGTAACATCTAGATTTAATTCATTACTTAATGGTGGTAATTCAATTATCCAAAAGTCACAGTTAATTGAAAATGTATCAAATTTATCAGCATCTTCTTCGTCACAATCGTTATCAGCATTGCCAACTTATTCTATACCCCCGCCTATGATGCCAACGAAAAGAGTAGTTGATCCTTTCATAAATAACAGTATGTTAACTCCTAACACACCAAGATCGGTTTCTCCATCCCCAACTTCTAACGATGATGACTCAAGATTATTAGATATATATGCGTTGAATAAATTTATAGATATTGATAGATTGATGGACATCTATAATAAATTTGATAGCAATGTTCTATTAATAGATGTGAGACCATCAATGATATTTAAGCAAAACCATATTTCATTATTTTCGAACATTTTGAACATTGAACCGTTGTCTGTCAAACTTCACTATACAATGCAAGATATCTTGGATCACTCGCTTTTATTAGCATCAACAAATGAGCAACTATCATTTAAAAATATTTCCAATTATGATCTGATAATTTTATTAGATCAGTCATCAACACATAAAAATTTATCAATGGAGTTAAAGTTGTTACTCTCAATAATTGGTGAAAAAAATAATGACATTAAATTCAAGTTGAAAAGAAACCCGGTAATATTAGAAGGCGGATTTGAAGAGTGGTACTTTTTTATGAATAATCAAACCACTAATCGTGCATTAGATTTATCAGATGTAAGTTCCATTTCAATTAATAATAATGATGACAATAATATCAGTAATAACTATGTTCATTCACTGCCTTTGATTTCAAGATCACCTTCACCTACCGCATCATTAACTTTTACTTCAAATAATAATGCAACAAATTCATTTTTAACTGCTTCAAAAGCAAATATAAATGATACGCTTCCACCATATTCATCGCTTCGAAAGGTAGAATTAGTCAAGAATCCGAATATTCTAGTACCTATATCGTCAACAATTATACCACTGAATTCCCGCTCATCATCACCAAATTCAAAAAGGCTTTCAACACCTGTTCAAAATAGGGGAGAGGTATCTTCGTCAGTTATTTCTACATCGAATACTCCGAAATTGCAAGCATCATCAATGAATACACCTATTAGATCCTCAACACCCAAAGGATCACCAATGGTAGTTTCAGGATTAAAAAATCTAGGTAATTCCTGTTATCTGAATTCATCATTACAATGTATGATTGGTACCAAAGAATTGACTAATTATCTCTTAGAAGGTTTATATCATCAATTTGTTGCTAAAGATTCAAAATTAGGATCTCGTGGTCAACTAACAAATGCCTATCAAAAACTAGCTAAATTGATGTTGTCAAACACGATGAAAAAGTTATCGACTAATCCAAAGGACTTCAAGGTGGTTGTTGGTAAAGTCAATAATGCATTCAACAATTATGATCAACAAGACTCAGCTGAATTTCTCCATTTTATTTTGGATACAATTCATGAAGATTTGAATTGGTGTGCTAACAAAGGATCCTTGCCTGCATTATCAAATGAAGATGAAGCGAATAGAGAGTTATTACCAATTAGATTAGCGTCAACTATTGAATGGGAAAAATATCTTAAGACGGATTATTCAAGTATAATTGAAATATTTTCTGGACAATATGCATCAAGATTAGAATGTGGTGAATGTCATAATACATCCACAACTTATATACCATTTAATATGTTGTCAGTTCCAATTCCAATGAAGAATCCAAAACAGTTAAATCTTTATAATTGTATTGATGAATTTGTTTCACCAGAATTATTGACAGGTGATAATGCATGGAAATGTCCAAGATGCAAAATGGATAAGTTAACTAAAAAGCAATTAACAATTACAAGATTACCGAGGGTTCTTATTATTCATCTTGAAAGGTTTTCGATGACAAAAGATTTTAAGTTTGTTAAAAATTCCACGAAAGTTGACATACCATTAAAATTAGATATGAAAAATTACTGGCCCAAGGTACGTGATGAACAAGAAAGGGCAGAATTAAAGAAATTTCCGTTACGAGGACAAGAGGGGGAATGGGGATATCAATTATACGGGATTGTAAGACATTATGGTACATTGAATGGAGGACATTATATTTCAGAGGTCAAAAAGAATGAAAAATGGGTTAAATTCGATGATGATATGGTAAGTCCTGGTAATGTAGGTAAAGCACCCGAGAAAGATGGTAGTGCATATATTTTATTCTACGAGAAGGTAAGTTAGTAAGATAAGATGTGTAATAAGTATTAGTGGGTCTTGTAGTTAGAAAAAAAAAGTAGATTAGATTAGATTAGATTAGATTAGATTAGATCAGATTAGATCAGATTAGATCAGATTAGATCAGATTAGATCAGATTAGATCAGATTAGATCAGATTAGAGTAGAGTATAGTAGAACTGAGTAGTTGAATTCAGTTCTGATAAGATAAGACCAGATGTACAAAAAAACACCCTCGCACCGCACGTAAAATTTTATGTGGGGTGTCCTGACGCGCTGATGACTTTGTGACTGTGATTTTTCAACGACGCACAAAACATGATGCAACCCTATTAGGAAAAAAACAGGGAAGCCTGAGCGCTATTGTTACTATTTCCCAAAACGGCTTATCTGAATCAAACATGAATTTCATTTAGTTTATCCTATGATTAATCACTTAATTTGTAACTGTATTTATTTTCGGATTTCTTTTTAGAGCTAAAGAACACGTTGGTCAGACGTATATATTTCATATACCAATTGACTACAGTCTAGATTTTGTCTATCTTTGATATTTATTGAATTAATATATCATATTTTGACTCTATCTTATTTTTATTATATTATTTGCAGTTTATTTCAATTTTTATATTAAATACTATTGAGTTATTATTTCATTCATCAATATTTACATTCGTTTTTATTCAATTTGTTTATATTTCTCAAAATTTTGTCACTTCAAAGTTTTACTGAAATTATCTCCTGAGAATTATTTGAAGTATATATTGATCATTCAACTGTAAGTATATTATAATTTGGAATACATATTAATCATGTGTCATGGCATACTTGTTTTTGCTTTATTTACTTTCTGTTCATATACTAATACGTTTATCCTTTACTGATTTTTTTCTACCAGTCACTATTTATTTTTATAAAAAGAAAAAGTTATTCACTTGTAAGTTATCATATTATCATATAAATTACAATCCAATAACTTTTAATTAAACCAAATTACTTATATTTTTTTCATAAATTGTTCAAAAAAAATCAAAATTTTGTTGATTCAATCAACTAACTTAATAAAAAGCTTTTGAAATTGGTGTTAAAATTTTAGAGCCCGAGTTCAATACATATTATAATATATTAACTTAGACGGATATCTCTCCATATTTCAAAGCTGAAAAAAAATATTTATTCATTTATCTATTTATCTGTTATATTGAATTAATTACCTGTACATTATTTATTTTATTCAATAGTCTTATTTCATTATATCATTCTAATTTAAATTAAATCATGTCACAAGATCAACTTACATCTTCTGAAGAATTATCCGATTTCAATAATGAAAAATTAAATAATATTGAATCTGTTCCAACATCACCAGAAAGTGGAAACGAAAAGCTTCCAAACATCATAGAGAATTCATCATTTTCATCCCCTGATAATACTGATTCATTAAATGAAAAGAACAATGTAAAATTAGAAAAGAAAGAGAAGAAAGAGAAGAAGGAAAAAAAGGAAAAAAAGGCATCACGTACAATTAATTTTGCAAGTGGGGTATCAACTACTGTTCCATTAACCGGTGACAGGCCAAAACCTGAGTCTCATGCTTCAATGGAAGACGATGTTTTATTAGCAATTTTTATTATCCTTTTCGAACATGATTCTGAAAACAAAGGTATGACTGTTAAACAAATTTGTGATATTCTGGTTGAAAAGCATCCTGAAATGTCTAAACTATCATCGAAAACTTCAAATTTAGTTAGTGCAAAATTAAATGCCTATGTTAAAAAGGTTGAAAAGGGAGATAGTTCAATTCACTATGCTCTATCCAGAGATTGGGCTGATTCTTCACCTAAGAGAATGGTTTACGTTTATCGTGGTATTCTGTCTCCTGAATATCCATCCTACGTTCAAAGAATTATTGAAGAACATAGAGAAAAGGATGCGGCAAACAATATTACAACTTCAATGACTTCTGATAGCATCTCAATTGAAAAAAATGATTTTGAAGCTGATATTAATGATGCAAATCTAGTATATACATCAAAACTAAAAGCAAGTATTTATAAAAATGATACTACCTCAACTTCAAGCCGTTCATCACAATCACCTTTGCCTCATGATTTATCGAACATTCAGTCCATCTCACCGGCTGGTTTGCAATTGAATAAGATTTCACCATTTGGGAATGGATCAATTGATTTTGAAATTCCTCAATTATCGGTTCCTTATTCTGTTGCTCCAGTCACTGCTTCATTAAATATTTCGATGCCAATGAAAATTGATGATTCACTTAACGAGTCTGATAAAGTGGACTTAAATGGAAATGATTTTTCAATTAAAAAGGGTAATCAATATCTATCTGTTATTCCTGATTCTGATTCTGAAGATGATGTTTATAATTCACTTAAAACTGGTTTTGATGACGATGACGAAGAGGATGAAACGAGTGTTTATGAAAATCATGGTTACTATAGACGTGGTTCGGAAATTGTTACTGAAAGAATTCCATCTGGTATCGGTAAAAGATCAAAATCAATTAGTTTTATCAATAAAAGATCTAAATCAAATTCAATTACTTCAAAAACTCAACCAGATTCATATCAGGAAAGAAATCTCTCAGCTTGTTCGGCCAACCAATCAAAACGTATTGTTACAGCTGCAGCCTTGACCCCAAGAGTGCCAAGGAAATCGTTTGCTAATACACCGAATGCAGCGGCTGCAGTTGCTGCTCTTAGGGCTGTTGCGTTGGGTTCGTACAATGGATCGATCAATGATTCTGTTAACTCAATTACCAGTTCAATTATGTCAGATACTTCTGTTGAACCATCAATTAGTGCTAAGTGGTTAGAAACTGTTAGATCGGGATTTTTAAACCAAGATATTGAAAGTCCGGAAAATGTTTCATTAGCAGAATTAGATATTCTATTCACATGAACACTAAGAAATGCAAAACACTATAATCTTCAAATACCAAGAATGAAAATGTTCATTCAATAATAATAATAATAATAATATAATAAATATCTGTATTTCTATTTAGACAGATACGTTTATAAATTAAAAAGAAAAAAAATTGAAGAAAATTGAAAAATTTTGAATGATGATAATTCGTATTATAATAATCAATTTTTTGAGGTGTGTGTCTGGTTTTGGGTCTTTTTAATAAAATTTGGGTTTTTTTATATATCATTAGAGATGAATGAGAACAAATAATTACTATTGTTTAAATCGTTGTCCCCTTTATGTTACTTAATGATTTGTTATTTTAATGCTTTATTTTCAGTTCTTTATTTTTCACGGAATGTCCGTGGTAACTTTATGTATTTTTTGAATGCTTCTCTCCTATATCTTATAGAGTTGGTGATTATGTATAACATGATTTTAAGTATAATTTACACACATTCCTTTGAAATAATATGCTTTTAACAAGCTTGAATGATTTTTAATAAGTAACATTAAAAATTGAAAAAATAAAGTATAAAATAGGAAAAAAATGGATACGCGTCATTGAATCCCAGCATTTTTTTTTCAATCTCTTATAGGACGTGTTTTCCTTCTATTTTATATTTTATCGTTTATGATTATAATAATTTAATTATTTCACCATTACTGAATGGACAATATAGAATCAAAAGATAGCTTTTTTGATCATTCATTGGAAAATAAAATGCAATTCAGTCAGCCTCCTAATAACGATGGCGTTGAAACTGATCATGATTTTATTGCCTTCAAATCAACATTACAATCAGTGTTTGAAACTATTCAGGATAAGGACATTTCCATGTTATATTCCAAATATGGAAGATTGGAAAATTCTCTTTCAGCTGCTATGAATGAATTTGCTGATAACTCAAATGGAAATATGGTACCAAACAAAGTCGAGATTCCTCAAAATCCAAAAAAAATTGAGTACAAATATCAAAGTCGTAAAAGAAATATAGGATCTATATTAAATAATGATGATTCTACATATTTTAAAAATAAAAATACTCTTTCCTCCCAGTCAAAGGCAAGAACAGCCTTAAGAGGTAAAAAATCGAGTTCTTCACCACTTCCGAAACCACATATTGTCTCAAATTTTGATAATACTGAAGACGGAGAAAGGCATTGGAAAAAATATATTGGAACATTCAATGTTTCCTGTTGGTGTACTAGATCAATATACAATGTGAAACCTATATTTGAAGAAAATAGATTAGTTTTCAGTAAACCTAAAGATTCAGATATTGTTTACATCAATCATCAAACGGAAACAAGTAAGTTTCGTCGAGAAATGGGTAGAGTTTCAGAAGACTTGGCAGAAATTATTTCACCATTACTTGATGAAAATTCTGTTTTCTTTGAAAGTAAATTATCCTTTTTTGATGGTTTTGGGAGTCAACGATTAAGTACTGGTGATAGTTTTGTTATTAGAACCGATTGTTTTTTAACTAACAACATTTTTGAACAAAATCATTCTCAAATTAACGATGAGTTAGATATGCATCAATTGAAGGTTATGAAAGATTTGGATAGTGTCGGTGCGGATGCAGGTGCAGGTGCAGGGACAAAACTCAAAACTTCAATCTTAAAGTTATTTACAAGAATTGGACTAAAATCAGTTAAAGAATTGAAGCATCCCAAGTATGAAATTATTAACTTAGATAATGATATAGCAAATGACACTGATGAAGATATACAGTTTGAAGAGTTGAGACGGATAAGAAAAGAAAATCCAGCGATTGATCTTGAAAATAGTGACGAACCTTCAAGTAATGATGAGTTGTCAATGAATCAACTTAAAGACTTGTACAAAAATTCAGAAATGAACAACCTTCAGAGGAGCATTCCCGAAAGTATACCAAATGATTTCAAAATTGAATTAAGGCCGTACCAAAAACAAGGTTTGAGTTGGATGCTTCAGAGAGAAAAAGAGTATGATCTAATTGGTTTAAATAACGATGATGTTGATGTTATAGAAAAGGAACAGGTTATTCAAAAACTAAAGGATTCTGAAAATACTGTCAATCCGTTGTGGAGAGAGTATACTTGGCCAATTGTACCTGAAAGATTACAACATTTAGAATTACCTAAAAATTGCAATGATAGCTTTTATTTAAATCTCTACAAGGGTACTTGTTCACTTGACAGACCACTTCTTAGATCCTGCTGTAAAGGTGGTATTCTTGCCGATGAAATGGGTTTAGGTAAAACTATTACTACTTTATCACTTGTTATGTCATATCCAAAAGATACACACTATGAAGCGATACCAGATGATCATGTTGAAAAGGTTGATGATTATGCTTATAGAACGACATTGATTGTTCTTCCAATGGCTCTCCTTACACAATGGGAACGTGAATTTATGAAAGTTTGCAAGGATACTGAGAACAGACGTTGTTTTATTTATTATGGCTCTGAAACACTCGGTAATTTAAAAAGTCTCTTATGTGGACCAAATCCTCCCACTGTGGTTCTTACAACGTATGGTACAATACAAGCAGAATGGTCAAGAATGGATAAAGTCGAAATGCAAAGAAATGAAACAGGTCTATACTCTGTTAAGTTTTTAAGAATTATTTTAGATGAAGGTCATAATATTAGAAATAGGGTCACTAAAACAGCTAGAGCAATTTATGATTTGAAATCTGATAGAAATTGGATATTAACAGGTACGCCAATCATCAATCGTTTGGAAGATCTTTTTTCTTTGGTCCATTTTTTAAGATTGCATCCTTGGAGTCATCATGCTTTATGGAAACAATGTATCTCGTTGCCATTCGACACTGGTAAAAACGTTGATGTTGCAATTGAATTACTTAAATCTGTTTTGGATCCAATTCTTTTAAGAAGAACCAAAAATCAAAAGGATGAGGAAGGAAATTATTTAGTTGCTTTACCTCCAAAAGAAGTTATTATTGAAAAATTAACTTTTAATCAAAGAGAAGAAGCTATTTATAATTGGCTTAAAGAAAGAGCTGTTAATTCATTTAATGAAAATTTCAAATCTGGTTTAGTTTTCAAAAACTACTCCACTATCTTAACGCAATTGTTGAGATTAAGACAAGTTTGTTGTCATGTGAACTTAATTAAGACCTCTTCTGATGATAGCGTGGATGATATGGGTTTATCAAAAGAAGAACCAGCGTTGGATAAAAATCAACAAAAATTGTTGGATAAACCAGATACTGAAATGGTTAATTTAATAGAAGCACTTGAAGTTAATGAAAAACAACAAAGAATTTCAATTGATGAAATTAATCAATTAAAGTCTGAAATATATGAACAATATCCCTCATTTGATGAAACAGAATGCTCAATATGTACAGAGCCTATCAATATTGATACTTGCATAATTACTGAATGCAAACATTGTTTCTGTGTTCCTTGTTTAAATGAATATTTTGAATTTCAAATTAAGCATGAAAAATCAAATGCAGATTCAGCCTCAAATGCAGATTCAAACATAGCTTCCCCTTCAACGATAAGTAGGGGAAATGCCCACAGCTGTTTGAATGAATTAATGTTGAAGGCTGAAGAAGTTTGTTGTCCTATGTGTCGAAAACAAATTAATAGAAACAGGTTGTTAAGGACAGTTAGTAAGCATAGTAGAATATCCAATAATGTTAACCTAGATACTAGTGAAGTTTATCTTACTCAAAAGGTTTCAGGAGATGAAGAAAGAAAATACTATGTAAGGCCATTTGTCCCAAACGAGCAATCATCTAAAATCAATGCTTTATTAATTCACTTAGAACAAATTAGAGTTGAGTCGCCCGGTGAACATGTTATTGTCTTTTCACAATTTACAAGTTTCTTAGATATTATTTCGAATGTTCTAGATAAGTATATTGGTGAGTTTAAGGTTCATAAATTTGATGGTCGATTAAGTATGGAGCAAAGGCAAAAGGTTTTGAGTGAATTTGAACAACCAATACCTGTCGGTGAACAGAAAGTTTCAATTCTGTTGTTAAGTTTAAAAGCTGGAGGTGTTGGTTTGAATCTAACTGTTGCATCTATGGCATTTTTAATGGATCCACATTGGAATAATGCAATTGAGTTTCAAGCCATTGATAGAATACATCGTGTTGGTCAAATGAAAAATGTTAAAGTGGTTAGATTCATCATGAATAATAGTATAGAAGAAAGAATGCTATTGATTCAAGAAAGAAAAAACCAATTAGGTGAAGCATTGACTATTTCAGATGAAGAAAGAAGAAAAAGAAAATTGGAAGAATTGCAAAGTTTATTTAAGGAGTAATCTTAATAAAATTCTTTCCAATATACTTCTACATAAACATTTATATTATTCTTCTAAAAAAATACAAAACATTGATCATCTAAAATTACTTGATTGGGGACGTTGTTAGTAACAAGCCAACTTTTTATTTTGGTTTTATCGATACATATTTTATAGCTATCGTCTTGTAAAAACACATAATGGTCACTGTATTTAAATCTTTCTTCGTAATAGTCCATCTCCCTGTTTTTTAAATTATTATCATAAATCACCTCCATAAATGATAGTGATAATAATATATCATCTACTCTAAATCCAGTCTTTTCACTAATCATTTGTAAAGTAACTTGCTTTTTGAATGAAAGATAGCCGTAAACAAAATTTATCGCAATCTTTCGACACCAGTATTTTAAATAAGTAATCTTACCTAATGGTGATAAAGGATGTTCTGGACCACTTATTTGTTGTTCATATTCTGACAATTTGTAAGAGAAGTCAATTAATTTTGTACCTAAATGTCGTTTTTGATAACATGGCAATACACAAATACATGACAAATTATTTGATTCCCAAGACAATAACTCTCTTGAATAAAATCCCATAGGAACTTCATGCCTATCCAAAACTTGATATGCAACATAAAAATCAAAATATTCAAGATGATAGAAAATTGATTTACTATCTAAGAAAAACTTGGCCATTAGACACATGCATTGACAAAATAAGTTATGATTTAAACCCTTAACTTTTCTTATAACCAATTCTCCATCATTATACATCACTTTTCCTGGTAATTTATTTTTAAATTGACAACAATTAATATGTTGCTCCATTTCTAGCTGAAGATCAGTAAATTTAAAACAGTATGGGCAAACTTGCAGAACCTTAAGCCAAGGATCTTTTGCTTTTGGATCAAATGTAAATTCATTCGGTGTTACCCTTGGATATTTCATTATCTTTGATGAACTCACAGTGTGTGATTCATTTGAAGAATTATTGATAGGAATGCCATTATCCTTAAATGCTAAAGCAGTATGAAATTTATCATCAGATTTATTAAAAGTTGGTTCTTTAAACAATGCTGAATTGCCATACCAAGTATCAAATTCGTATCTCCCTAATCTTAATCTTAACACATTCCTGTAGTCTAGAAATCCATATTCATCTTTCCCGTTTTCGTGTTCAATGCTTTTGTTTGTAGGTTCCAATTTTTCATCTCCTGGCTTGTTTCTTGATGACCTTCTTAGTTGCTTTTCATTTATTTTTTTTTCATCCTTCAACAAATCAGACATTTTACACTACGGCTGCTGTCTTTTCCCATCAATTGATCAACTCAACAGGAATCCTTAGAAGAACAAATTCAAGTGTCTCCTTCTGTATTGTAAAATCCACAAATGGATTTGAGATTATGAATTGATTTCGAGGCTGTGCACCAAGAGATTTTTTTTTGAATTTTTTTTTTCATTTCTTTTAAGAGTTTCTTTCACTACTTTTGTGTCTTGTTCAAGTAATTGTTAAGTAAAGGTCTTATTTATTTGAATTACAGAGACGATTTTTCCATTTTGGTTTTAGATGGCAAAGAAAAACTTTTATGGGAAAGCTGAAAATGGGCTTTCTACGACGGATGATTATGATAACTCAGAGACGAACAACAAAAATCAAGAGATTTCACCAAATACTGAAAATGAAGACAAAAGTATAAATATCATTGACAAGGAAAAATCCAGCAGAAAAAGAAGATTGAAACAAGAATTACTTGAACAACATAAAGAAAAGCTTTCAAGACAAAAGAGGAAGAGGTTAGATAAATATATCGAACATCAACTTAAAAGAGAAGAAAAGGAACTTTTGTTCAAAAAATTAGAAGAAACTAGAATTGATACATCTATATTAAGATCTGCAAAGCTTATCGGTACAGGTGATAAGAAGACGAAGAAAGAAAGAATTCTCGAAGCTTTGGAGTTAGAAAGGCTTGGGAAGTCAACCAATGAAACTAAGGAACTATTGTATGAAGAAAGACAAGTTAAAACGTGGAGTGATTTACTAGATAATGAGGATGGAACATCCAAAGTTAATGAATCCAATAATGAAGAAGGCAATGATGAGGATAGTGTCGAAGAAAATGATGGAGAAGAATTCAAAAGTACTTCTGCAACAAGTACTGGTTTTATTGACTATAGGCCTGCACAACCTTTTTCAGGTATGGGTACGGGTTTTGGTTTTAGTAATATTAAAAAGGTTGCCGTAAAGAAAACAAAAAAGAAGAATTATTCATGGAGAAGTAAAATTGAAGCAGATGAAAAGAAAAATAAACAGAATGAAGATGAAATGGATTTCATGAGTGACAGTTCCGACGAGGAAGTTGAATTTAGTGATAATGATGAGGAAGATGATGACGAACCCGAGCAATATACTAGTAAGGAAATAGAAGAAAATGATGATCCTGAAGACTCAGGTGATGATAATGACTCAAGTGATGATGATGACTCAAGTGATGATGATGACTCAAGTGATGATGATAAACCTAGTACTGATAGTGAGTCCAGTGATACTGAATCCAGTGATGAAGAGGTTGAAGTTGAAGTTGATATTAAAAAAGAGCACACTAAAAAAGCTAAGGATTTTAAAGAATGGGCAGAAGAACAAGTTCGCAAAACTGAAGGTAGAGAAATCTTTGCAATACCAACTGGCCCGCAAAGAGAATACGAAGCAATTGTACATCAGGAAGATTTAGAAGATGGATTGAAAGAAGACTTTGTTCCAATAAATGAGAGTTTGAAGAGGAAGATTGTTACGGTTAATATTGTCAGAGATGAAGAGATTCAAGCAGCAAGATCACAATTGCCAGTTTACGCTGAGGAAACTAGAATTATGGAAGCAATTCATCATAATGATTGTGTCATTATTTGTGGTGAAACTGGTTCTGGTAAAACCACTCAAGTTCCACAATTCTTATTCGAATCTGGTTATGGTGTTTCAGGATCTGAAACTCCAGGAATGATTGGTGTAACGCAACCTAGAAGAGTTGCTGCTGTCTCCATGGCAAGAAGAGTAGGTAACGAACTTGGAAATTATTCCAATAAAGTTGGTTATCAAATCAGATTTGATGCAACTATAAGAGATGATACAGCATTGAAGTTTATGACAGATGGTGTGCTTTTAAGGGAAATGATGAGCGATTTCTTATTAACAAAATACTCTGCATTGATAATTGATGAAGCCCATGAAAGAAATGTTAATACGGATATTTTGATTGGTATGCTCAGTAGAGTATTAAAACTACGAAGAGAATATCATGAAAAGCAACCAGAAAAATTTTCACCATTAAAATTAATCATAATGAGTGCCACTTTAAGGGTAAGTGATTTCAGTGAAAATAAAGTATTATTTGACAAACCTCCTCCTATTTTAAAGGTTGATGCGAGACAATATCCTGTGTCTGTTCATTTCAATAAACGTACAACCTTCGATTATACTGAAGAAGCATTTAGAAAAACATGTAAAATTCATAAAAAATTACCAAAGGGTGCAATTTTGATATTTATGACAGGTAAAGCTGAAATTATTGCCATGGTTAAAAAATTAAGAAAAGAATTTCCATTCAAAAATGAAAACCAAAAGAAAATTAAACCAGACTATGAAGATGATGAACTAATTGACGTCAAAGTTGACGCAAATAATGCAGATATTGAAGTCGAAGAAATTGCTTTTGACACTAATGAACTTGAAATTCATGAAGATTACATTGAAGCTGATGATGAGGAGGACGATGATGATGAAGGTTTTGAAGAGTCTTTAGAAGAAGGTCAAACTGAAAATGATCCGTTATATGTTTTACCCTTGTATTCTTTGTTACCAGGAAGTGAACAAATGAAAATTTTTGAAGATCCGCCAGCTGGTTCAAGATTATGTGTCGTTGCCACGAATGTTGCCGAAACTTCATTAACTATTCCGAATGTTAGATATGTCGTTGATTGTGGTAGAGCAAAAGAAAGAAAATACGAAGAAGAGTCTGGTGTTCAATCTTTTGAAATTGATTGGATTTCGAAAGCAAGTGCAGATCAAAGATCTGGTAGAGCTGGTAGAACTGGACCCGGTCATTGTTATAGATTATATTCATCTGCAGTCTATGAAAGTGAGTTTCCACAATTTTCAAAACCGGAAATATTAAGAATGCCAGTGGAAGGTGTTGTTTTGAATATGAAGAGTATGGGTATTCAAACAGTTTCAAATTTTCCATTTCCTACACCCCCAGACAGACAAATGTTACAGAAATCAGAACAATTATTAAAGTATCTAGGTGCATTAGATAAAGAAAAATCAAAAATTACAGCAATTGGTAAAAAGATGAGCTTATTCCCATTAAGTCCTAGATTTTCCAAAATCTTGTTGATTGCAAATCAGCAAGGATGCTTACCGTATGTGATTGCATTGGTTTCTGGTATGTCAGTTGGTGATCCATTTCTAACCGAATATGATTTAGGCATTCAAATTAATGAAGCGTTAGATAATAAGAAAAATAATGAATTGAAAGATGATTATGAGGAAATGGAGAACTCAATGAGTCAACTTGATTTAGAAAAGAGAAGAAAGTTGAGACAAAAATTCAATAAATCTAACGAATTATTTTGCAAATTAGATAGATATAGTGACAGTTTTAAGCTATTATCGGCAATTTGTGCTAGTGATCATATACCACATTCAAAGAGACCTAAGTTTTATCAGGATCACTTTTTAAGAGAAAAGCAAATGAATGAAATTGAAAAATTAAGAAAGCAACTTACTTATATTGTGAAATTGAATACGATGAAAGAAAGTATTGCAGTTTCAGCCAAAATAACAGATGAAGAAATGAAATTGAATAAACCATCGAAAAAACAGGTTCAAGCAATTAAGCAAATGATTGCAGCTGGTTTTATTGATCAAATTGCATTTAGATATGACACTATTAATAAAGAATTTAAATTATCTAATAATATGAGGATTATGAATGTTCCATACGTAACTCCAGGCTATACCAATGAAACATCACATGAAAAGGAAGAGTCATTTATTTACATTCATCCCGCAAGTATCATTCTTAAGAGTGGGGAGGCTCCTGAATTCCTAGTTTACTCTCATTTACAAAAGAGTTCCAAAACTGTGAAATCCACCAAGGTCAAGATGCTTCCATTGAACGATATCACGTCCGTTGCACTTTCCAATGTTGGTAAAAACACAGGATTGATTACTTACTCCAAACCATTGGGAAAACCCGTTATATCTATTGACGAAAAGGGTGTTGAAACAAGGGAATGTCATGTTGTCCCCCGTTATGGTGCTAACCTAGCAGCTTCAACTGGTGGTGTTGATCTTGCGCCACAAAGAGTTGTACAAAAGAAAATTTGTGGCGCATGGGAAATTTGTTGAATTTTCAATTTTCAGTTTTTTGTTTTTTTTTTGTTTCTCTCAATGAGTGTTGATAATTGTTGTTGATTTATATTTTCCTGTGTACATGTATATATGAATTCTTTTTCCTTTGGAGATTTTCTTTTAGTAGATTAGAACGTGCATCTACACAGCTGTGTCTTGTACTTCACAATATTATAAGTTACGCCAATATGTCCATTGATTCTATTTCCAAATCTATGGGAGACCTCTTTTATGTTTACACCCAATTGGATTTTGCTGGTGTTTTAACATGTCGTTTTCCAAATAAGGAGACGTTCTTTGAAGATAAAATTGAAAAGATCAACTACTCATTTTTAAAATTTCTTGATAACAATAGAGATCTTGCTGATACTTCTAAAACAACATTGAAAGAAAAATTTGAAGGTAATAAGTATACCTCAATTTATGAATTGTTTCATGATATTAAATTGGCATCCATTTCACAGTTATTGCAGTATGAAGATAATGCCATGGTTTATTCCAAAATTGATAAGTTTTTTAAAATCTCAACTGAAATCCTACTAAGAGAAGCTATACGATTAGGTGCCCATCTCAAAACAATCAAAGATGAAGAAGATAGGTTGAATCAAACTGAACATACCAACTCACTTACAACTAATGGATCAGAAAGTCGAGATGGAGACAAAATACAAGAACAATTATCCCAATTAAAACCTGTGGAATCTGCAGAAGATATCTCAAGATTACTTGAGAAAGATTTTGAAATAATATCATCTACATTTTACAGTAACACAGGTAAAGCATTGTCAATTTTTGCGTCTGGTAATATACCATTTTTTTCATCATTAAATAATTACCAATCTGAATTAGATGATCGTGAGCCTATTATTGATCCATCATTGGGTATAACAATTACAAACATTATTCCTAACAATACATTGCCATCAAATGAAAATATGTCAAAATTTGCTGAGTCGAATATTAAAATACCAAATATTAGACAAATCTTAGAAAACTATATGCATCCAAATTGGTTAAGATTAATTTCTTCACAATGGTTAAAGCATGGATCAGGCTTGACGTCATTGAATTTCAGTTTTGCACCAACTTACGATGAAACACAATCGATTATTTCAAATGATTGGAAAGGCTTGACTTGGTGTCAACAAGTAGGTTTTAAAAAATTGATTGAAGCAAAACAAAACTACGACAAAAAACTTGGTCATATAGATTCAACGAATATTGATATTAAGTCAAAGGAGGAAATTAATGATGAAACGTCAGATTTGAAAGAAGGCAAATCTGATGATAAAAACGATGATGATGGAGACTTCGGTGCTGATGATAATGAACTTATTAATGAGAATTTGAATGAAAATTCAACTGAAAAGATTGACTTGAAGAATATTTTACAATTTTGTTCTCATAAATTAGTTTCCGACGATGAATCTAAAATTGTGGAATCGAATAAAGTTCAATCAACAATTAGTGCTTTGCTCAATGATTTAAGTCAGCTACGTCAAGATAGAATTGAAAAACAAAAGAAGCGTGCTAGGTATAACAAGAATATTTTAGGTACAGGCAGTAAAATTGTTAAGCCATCACATAGTGAAATTAGATTATACAATAAAATTAGAAGACTTATAACTGGATTGATTGAATCGAAAAATATCAAACCTGACGATTTGAAGATTGAAATCGATAGAAGAATTCCTGTTTTACAACATACTTATCAAGGTACTTTACCTGCATCATTTGCTGTAAGTAGTAATAGACCAACAAAATACAAGAGAAGAAGATGAGTTGTTCTATTTATCTTTCTTAAAAGCAAAAACGTATCATTATTTATATCTGTATAACATCTATGTATCTTAAACCATAATTCATTAACTTCTTTTTTTGATATCTACATCAATTCCTATTTTAATTATCTAGATTCCTCTGTAACTTCTGAAATGATTTTTTCATCAGTAATCTGTTCTTCTTTGACGTCTTCTAAAGTTTCGGCTTCTGGAATCTCTTCACTGATAAATGAACTTACAATAAATCCATTTTCATCTTGTTCAAATTTAAAATTTCCAATATAAAATCTATCAACATCATAAATTTCAAATATTATTGCAAATGACGTTTGAAGGTTGACTCTTAATGGATTTCCATCTGATAAAACTTGCAACTTTCTATTTTTAATGTATCTTTGGAACCCAAATGAAATATCCATAAGTAACTGTTGAAAATTTGAGTCGGCTTCTACTTCAGATTCACACCAGAGATTATAATCTTTACTCAATAATACCGAAAAATCTACAGAATCGTCCTTTCTTACCAAAAATATACCATCTGTCAGAGGTTCCAATTTAACATTTTGCAAATCCAATGCTTCGTCAGCAGATTCAAAAAATGATTCGGTTGGAAAACAATCAATTCTATTAACCAATTCACTTGTTTTCTTCCACATCGGATGAAAACAAAATTCACTGCTTTCCAAGTCTACGACATATTCGCAAGTTCTCCATTCTTGGATGTTTCGTATTAAGGGAGTCTCTTGTTTCTCATTACAATAATAATTAATTGTAGTTGATCTTGGCAATCCAGTTAAATCACATACTACTCCATTACTAATTCTCTGTGACACATATTTTGTTCCGTCTTCTAAGTTGAACATTTCAAAATCTGATTTAATCAAATATGGATCTTTAAATGATTTCTCTCCGTAGTATGGTACAGAATCAAAGGAATTTGAATCATCATTGTTTGACCACGCTGCCAATTTATAATCAAACAATTGTCCTGGACCAGCTTCAGTCATATCCCTATGAAATTGATGGATATCGTGATCAAATCTAATCATATAAGTCCAATATCCTGTGTCTTTAAATACACTTTTACCTCGTAAATTAAAATTAAAACTTTTAATTACATCAATCGCATGGTCTTTTTCCTTTTCTAATTCACCTGTATTCAGCTCTTGATTTTTCATCGATAAAGTATATTCATCATTGATCTTTGGAATAAAACATTGGTATCCGGTTAATTCTGATTCTATATTGTATGACGTGTAATTTAAGTCATTAAATTCAGATAAAGTAAGATCTATCTCATTCTGGTGGTTAACAATATAATACTTTTGATCATATAAATCTCCACAAAATACGTGGATAGAGAAATGCGTCAATGCTATCAGGAAACTGGCTTTCAACATTGTATAAAAATTTACTGCTAAAAAATAAACCTATATTGAACACATCATAAATTTTAAATTTAATATATTCAAATTCATAAACACTCAACCAAACTCAAATGCGGTTCTATGTTGTTTCCTAATATGCGGACCAATGATTATACCACAAGTTTAGGCTAAAAACTAAAAATTAAAAACTGAAAACTAAAGATGCGTCTCGTTATTGATTAGTAATAACAAGTGTTTTTGGTTTTTGTGATTGATTTATATAAAGCTTTGGCGTTTTGTTGAGCTGATATCTGAGGTGGTGGATGTTTACAATTGTCCGTCGTTCAAGTTCCTTATCTTTTTTCAAGCGTTGTAAACATTTGTCACACTTAAATTCTACATTTAACTACAATTCAGTTTTCAAGATGTCAACAATTCCTGAAAAGCAAGCGGTAATCTATTTTGAACAAACTGGTGGTCCAGAAGTATTGAAATATTCTACGAACTTCCCTGTCCCAAAAATTTCAGATTTACAAATTCTAGTCAAGAATAAATATGTTGGTGTTAATTTTATCGAAGTTTATTTCCGTAACGGTATTTATCCGACTTCTTTCCCTTCCATTCCAGGTCGTGAAGCATCTGGTGAAGTTGTTGCAATCGGTAGTAAAGTCACTAATTTTGCTGTTGGAGACAAAATTGCGTATCTTGGTAATCAAAACTTTGCACAGTTCACAGAACTCGATTCAAATAAAGTTCCAATCATTAATTTAGGTAAAAACGCAAGTGATGACCAGTTAAAATTATATGCTGCATCACTTGTTCAAGGTTTGACTGCGCTGACCTTTATAAATGAAGCTTATGAAGTTAAAAAAGATGATTATATTCTTGTTACTGCTGCAGCTGGTGGTGTTGGTCTAATTCTTGACCAATTAATCGGGAAAATTAAGAAGGCCCATGTTATTGCAGTTGCGTCGACAGATGAAAAATTAGAAAAGGCCAAGACCAATGGTGCCGAGTTTTTATTGAATTCTTCAAAACTTTCATACGATGAAATTGCAAATAAAATCTTGGAAATTACTGATGGTAAAGGTGTAGATGCAGTTTTTGATTCAATTGGAAAGGATTCTTTTGAAATGGATATGAAGGTTATTAAACGTAAAGGCACTATTGTATCTTACGGTAATTCATCGGGTGCTGTTCCACCATTGCCGATTAATAGATTGTCACAAAAAAATGTTAAGGTTGCAAGACCTCAATTGTTTGGCTATCTTACTGAACCTGAAGAATTTCAACATTACACAAAATCCCTTTTTGAATTGATTGATTCTGGTGAATTGAAAATTGATATACATGGTATTTATCCGTTAAATGAATATCCAAAAGTTACTGTCGAAATGGAAGGAAGAAGAACTACTGGTAAACTTGTATTAGAAATTCCCGAAACCATTTAAATGGCTCTGGGATTGTGTATTTGAATTTTTGATGGAAACTTGCAATTTGTAAGTTACTTTTGTAAGTATTAGCTATTATTTTCTTCAGTTTTGACACGAATATTAAGGTTGGCTTTACTTTGTAAAAAGTAGTTAACTCCGATGCCGGGAATCGAACCCGGGTCTATTCGGTGAGAGCGAACCGTGATAGCCACTACACTACATCGGAAAAGTGTACAATTGTAAGAAGCGCTTTTTTGTTGAGTTTAAATTCGACAAACAAAAATTTTTTGAAAAAACATTTTCCGTGGGGGGTTTTATTATTTGCCCTTAACGATACCAGTTTGATTCCGCTAAATGCAAAAATCATGAATTCATTAAAATCAAAAAAAATTTTTTTTTGAAAGACCTATTACTTTTTTTTTTTTTTTGAAAGATCTATTACTAATATTATAAATTTTTATATAGTTTTACATACTGAAATAAAAAAATCAAATTTTGTCCTGTTTAAGTAGTATTTATGTAAGGGAATAAATTTTTTTGGATTATTTATTTATTGTTTGGTTACAAAGAATCAATCGAAACTAATTTAACCTCTTTTAGACACTATTCAAAAACTTCTCCACTCTTTTAATTGTTGAAATGAATGGCATTAAGAATAAGCTGTTTATCATTCATTAATTTATTACTCAATAGGGCGGTAATTCATTTAGTTTATAATCAGCACACTCTTATTGTAGCATAGCTACTATGCGCTCTGCTCAGAAATGCTAGAAATTAATAATATTCGAGATTCAAGCGTCAGTCTACCTTGCCGCTTGAATTCATCTCTTTAAATTCCTTACATTAATTAATAGTATTTTACTTTAATTTAGTTTATCCTTCATTTTATAGTTTTAACCGAATTCCTCCACCAAGGAGCTTAACCAAGGTAACACCTAGTTATATTATGTTACACTTATATATATGAATTTCTATATAAGAAGACTACTTTGTCTTCTTATCTTTTACAATTTATTTAGTATTTTATAGTTTATTTTAATCACCGATTTATCTAATCATTATGGACACTGCTAACAGAGTACTTATATTACAACAATAATGTTAAAAAAAGCAGTTCATTAATCAGATTCATAAGCTATTTCAATATGAAACGTTAAATGATTATTAATATGAAAGCTGAATAGATTTTTTTTTTAAAAGAACTATTACTAATATTATAAAATTTTATATAGTTTTACATACTTTCAATAAAAGAGTATTACATCAACAAGGTGAGAAAAAGGATGCACGTAAGTTTTTCTAGAAGTGGGAGCTTTAAACTTTTTTTTAGCGTGAAAATTTAACCCACACTTTGAACTCTGGCCATCAAACGATAAGGTAGATTTCAATGATGAAAGCAACAAAGGTACAACTTTCCATTTCAAATCCAGAATTTTATCATCATTTAAATGTTGTTTATTCTCTAGATCTACTAACCATAAAGAAATTATGTTTAATTTTTTTTGGAGGCCTGAAAAACCATAGATTCAGGATATGGTAAAAATAGCAACTTTTCATTAAATTCCGGAAAATACAAAAGGAAAATTCAAGAACATGGAAGCATTTATGTCGTTAATTTCATAACATTAACACCAGTAACAACTGCCAAAAAGTACTGAATTTTTCCAAATTGGGAACTAGAGTCCTTTTTGTTCTATTCACACAAGTCCAGTCTAAAATTAATAAAAAAAGTTAAGAGAGGAAAGTTCACTTGATGTTGGGAAAATGCCACTGGATGATTATTTTGCTCTTCTACAGCCAAAGCCACAAGCATCTAAAACAAAATTTTTATCACAAATTTATTATGTTAAGTAAAATGGGAAGTTATTTAATCATGTTGAAACTTATATATAGTTATGCTTCAAGTCTGTAACTGCAATATATATATATATATATATTATAAAGAGATTAAGTCTTCAATAATTTACTATCAAAATTCATCTAACATCGAAAATAAAGAAGTCATATTAATAATAATTTATATTCATAAAAATTTTCTTGACTTGAACTATTTATTGTTATTTCATAATGTACGATCCTTGGTTGAGAAAATTTGAAAAGGGGTCGAAAGATGTTTACGCTTTTTTTTGTAAAAAACCCAATTATTCAGATCTTTTTGGTTACCGAAAGCTGTTATTTTCACCACAAAAGCAATCCTATGATCTATAAAATGTATTGCAAAATGAAGTTGATGATGCTCTGAAGTTGTTAAAAACTATTAACTTATTAATTAATATAATTTCAAGTTTATCTTTTACTTGTTGAAACGGATTAAAAATTATGATGTAGCTATTAATTAAATATTAAAAATAAAGAAAGAAATACGAAAAAAATATTAAATTATATTAAATAAAAATTATTCTAAGATTGAGTCAATATCAGCATGCTCAAGATTTCTTGAAATTTGTGCACTAATTTGACTTTGAACTGCATGTAATTGTTCTGGATGTTCAGATTGCCATTCTCTTAACTTATGAGTTTGACCAGTGATATCCCAATAAATACCTCTAAATGATGTGAAAATACCCAATCTACCTTCCCATAAAGGATAAATAACAACGATGAAAGCAGTTACGAAAATCCAAATTATACCAACTGTAACCCAACCAGTAAAGAATTGTTTTGAAAAGATATATTTAGAACCATACATTGGCATTGGCCAAACAACTAAAAGTGCAATACTCATTGCTAAACATAACCAACCAGCGATTTTTGAAGCTTTTCTTAAATGTTCTTCCTCAGCTTTAGCTTGATCTAAAAGTTTTGGATCATTTGCAAAATCATCAACGATTTCACTAATATTCGATTGAACTGGTCTCATTTTTTCAACATCTTTTTCAGATTCTTCATTACTGTCATTATTATCAATTGGAACAATATCTTTTAAATCTTCTTCAAGTTCTGCTGTATCATCAACTCTTTTAATTGTTTTTAAAATTTCAAAATCAAATTGTTGAGAGCCAAATATTAATGTTAATATTGGGATAAAGACTGCAGGTGACAATAGAGCAACGACATTACCAATTAACATTGGATCATCCATAAAAGTATTTGCAACAGTAATTTCACCATACATGGTATGTGTTGAAACTAACCAAGACATAATTGCAACTGCAGTACCTAAAACAGGTGAAACAATAACTGAAATTGTATTTTGATGTTTTGACAATAAAGTCATTGTTGCAGGAATAACAGCAGCAGATATAATAATACCCATAATTTCATAGATATAACCCATTGAAATACCAGCGTAATATAAACCAGTTGCAAAACCAGACATTGCTAAAGAAAATAAAACGACAGTACAATGTGAAGTGAAAATTAATTTTTTACCAGTTGCATGAGGATTAATATAACCTTTATAAACATCATAAGTGACAATTGAAGAAATTGCAATCAATTCAGCAGACATAGCAGAAGTAACTGCCATGAAAACCAAGAATAAAGTTGCAACTGCACCACCTTTACCCATTAATGCAACAGCAGCAGAAGGTAGAACTAAACCAGCAGAAACTTGTGCTTCTGATAATCTATTTGGATAAGTTGGGAAACTTGGACTTGATTCAAGTGCAAGACAAGCTAAACCCATAGTTGTTGCAGTTAACCAAGGAATTGCAAACCATGCAATACCACCAGCAATATAACCAGGTAAAGCAGCAGCAGGTGATGAAGCAATTGCTTTATTCCAATAACCATTATCAAGAAAGACAGTACCAAAATTACCAACGATATTGATAACAAAGAAGATACCACCAGATCTTGAATGCATTGTTAAATAGGAACCTTCAGCATTACCACTAACAGGATGATCAATACCAGCTTGAGTAACTAATTCCCAAACTTTATTTGGAGAACCTAATAATGGAGAAGTTGCATATGTTGTAAAAGCAAATGTTAAAATGATGACAACAATTGCAATAGTATGAATATAATCAGTTAAAAAGGTAGCCTTAATACCACCAAACAAAGTATAAATCATAACACCAACAGGGAAAAGGAAAATTGCAGCAACAGTATTCATACCAGTTAAATCACTAACAGCAGCAGAACCACCAGTTAATAACATTGCAGTAACTAAAACATTTGTTGCAAAAGCAAAAAAGATGAAAACAGCATGAGCAATTGGACCATATCTTGCCTTAACAATTTCTAAATAAGTATGAGCACCAGGAGCTTTTTGTTTCGCCTTAATTGCAATAAAAGCAAATAGAATAATTTGACAACAAGCACCAGCTGCGTAATAATAAGGACCAGAAATACCATTTTTATAAGCTTGAGTTGAAGATTGTAATAAAGTTGCAGCCCAAGTCCAAGATGAAACAACAGCGGCAGCAATTAAACCTGTTTTGACAGATCTACCAGCCGTTGAGAATTCTTCGGAAGTGATAACTTCTTTTTGATAACGACGTAAAACAAAAGTGGTGCAAATCATACCGAGGGAAAAGACCATTCCCAAACCGACGATGATTGCATAACCAGCACCCTGAGGTAATGGAACTAGAACATCAGAATCTGCCATTGTGAATTGAAGATAGAAACAGAAGAAGAATATAAGGTTTGATACTAAAGACTAGATACTAAAGATTACAGAGTTGCAAAATGATGGTATTTATATTAAACTGGGATAAACCAATTCTTTTATAGGTCCTTAACATCATCATCGCTTACACAGAGAGATAGATAGTTTTAAAAAGATTAAATTATTAATTATATCACAAGGCAGAAACATGAAATTTGGAATTAATATAAATTTATTTATGGCCTGTGTCCTTTATCATTAACAAAAACGGATAAAGTTTTTTAAAAAAAAAAAAAAAGAAAAAGGAGAGGAACCACGGCGAAAAGTGTCAAAAGATTCTGTTAATCTTGATAACAATAGAGACTTCCCATATTGGGGAATCGTGGTTAATAAGCGCCGGTCAATACATAATAAGATTCAAGGAATTAATCCAACCCAAAATGGAGATGGCCCAGATGGCCCCTTGTAGAGAATGACACATACACGCGCTTATCTGGCCAATAGGAAACAGATACGCAATGAAATGACAAATTTTTTAAAAGTTTCCCAATTGAGAGTTCGGCCCGGTTCCCAAAGAGGAAACTGATCGTTTCAGCTATCATGAATTTGTTTAATGTTTAATCTATTATATGCAGTGGATCACGGTGATTCTAAAGAAAGCCGTTGACAATTAACAATTAACAATTTATATTAAATATTACACATTACGTTCGGACCTTTGCAGGTCTTGATAGAGCCGGGGTATGTCTCTTTTCTAGTTATTGGTAACGCTACTTTTCAGATTAACTTATATGTAGATTTAAGGTGTTATATTGAAAATTGATAATTAGTAATTATAAAATATAATTTGATTTCAGCAATCAACTTAATAATTTGAAATGACCATACTTTCAAAAGCATTTATCATTTATCGTTCCTTTGTTCGTCAATCAGTTGATCAAATTTGAGTTAATTACTTATCCTCCCTTTTAGGTCTTCAATCCGAAGAAATTAGCTTTTGTAGCAGCTAGCTAGAAATTATAATATATTATTAAAAATCCACTTTAATTTCACGTGGTTTTGCTTCTTGTCATATTAAGATATATGCATGTGTATATACATGGATAATAGCAGCATGTCAATAGATCATGTTCATTTGGTTCCATTACATACAACATCATTAGAAAATAACTGCCTTTCCCAAAAGGGAAATAAAAAATAAAGTATTTCTTACATTATAGGGCAATTGAAATCCTTCTATGTCAATTCTGGGTATATATATAAATATATGTTTTGCTTTGTTTTGCTTTACTTTGCTTTCTTTTGACTTTATTTTTGATATAAAACAATATGACTAATAATATAGTACTGTGTTTCGATGGGACAGATGGCAACTTTGGTTCTCGATCTCCTTCTAATATTTTAGAATTGTACAAACTGCTAGAGAAAAATTCTTGTAATCAAACTTGCTTTTATCAACGTATGTTGTACCGTTATAAATTTACTATATAACTACTATCCTGTTCAAATGAACTAACAATGAACTTTTCCCCTTTTTAAATCTAGCTGGTGTTGGAATTGATATCGATTTAACTCAACATTCGTTTCAAAATTCAGGTATTCAGACTACATTAAGAAATAGACTAGATTCAGCTATTGCCTTTTCAATCGATTATCATGTAATTCAAGCTTATCGTTATTTAATTAAGGCATACAAACCCAATGATAAAATTTTTTTGTTTGGTTTTAGTAGAGGTTCATTTATTGCAAGAATTTTGGCTGGCATGATTGAAAAAATTGGATTGCTAGATAAAGGTTTAGAGGATATGGTTAAAACTGCTTGGGAAATTTATAAAGATTGGGAAAAGATTGGTCAACCAACAGATTTGAAAAATCCTGCAAAATGTAGTTATTCAATCAAATTGTTTAGACAAATGTTTTGTAGGTATAATGTTTCAATTGAATTTATGGGATTATTCGATTCAATTAATTCATGTGGTATTTTATTTGATAAATTATTTCCATTCACTTCAAATACTTCAAATGTTAAACACATTAGACATGCAGTTAGTATTCATGAAAGAAGATCAAAATTCAAGCAAAATTTATTTGTTCCACACAGTTATTTACCACATTTTTTAAATTCACAATCTTGTGATTCTGCAATAAATAATGACAATACAAGTATTTTATCAAACTTACCAATCCTTGATGCAGATAATGTGACAAGGTCAAATATTATTGATGTACATTTCTCTTCAAAATGTTCAAGTGATTTACTCGAGGTTTGGTTCCCCGGTGATCATTCAGATATTGGTGGTAGCTGGCCTTATGATGATTCTGGTAATAAGATATCGAATTTACCAATGAGATGGATTTTATCATTTGCTGTTCAGTTTGGTATTATTTTCAAAGAAAATTCTTTAAATGAATTCGACTCAAAGTTTAAGCCATTACCTGCATGTCTGTCGTTTCAACACGATTCTCTATCATTCAAGGGATATAAATACCCACACTATGTTAGTCCCTATTGTTTATATAAGGATGATGACTCGGTTTTTGATTCAAAAGTTGATGAAAATGATAATAATAATTACGTTAGTAACAGAATTAATAATAATGATTACAATTATAATTCTTTTAATTGGAATCAAAATTCAGAGAACTCAACTTCCTCAATTGATCACTTCAGTAATCATATTTTTACGATTAAGAGTCCACTATTTCCAAATTTTTCAAAATATATAACAGAAAACAATGATGTTAATAATTTACAAAAAGTAGACGTTTATAAAGGTCATGGTGATTCAAGCATTTTCGCAACCTTCTTTTGGTGGTGTTTGGAAATTATGCCAATTGGTTATCGAGTTGAAAATAAAAATGGTAGATGGAGACCACTATATTTGCCAAATTTAGGTGAATCAAGAAATATTCCAGTTAATGCAAAGTTTCATTGGTCAATTATTTGGAGAATGAAATTTGTCAAAAATATCAATTATGATAACTTACCTGCAATTTTCAAAATAATTCAAAAAATTATTGATGATGATGATAATGTTGATGAAAACATAAAGTTGAATCCAAGTGCTTCAATTCTTATTTTAACATTGAATGATTTAGTTAAGTTAGACAGTGGCGTTATCAAATTTGATGTTAATAGAATCATTTCAAGTTTTCAAAATCCAGATATAATAATTAAATTAGATATTGATTGGAAAAATCCGCCTAACGAACTAGAAAATGTAATGAGCAAGTTGTGAGCATTCAATAAGGTTATCTATATACTGATTTTTCTTGATATTATTTTATTCTCAATTTTTCATTCATCCTACTTCTCCTTTTGTAAGGTTTACTGATCCCTAGTTTTGTAGGTCACAAAAGTTGACACGTTATGGTTATTTGTTTCAAACTCATTAAATTTGACACTTTCGACATTTTCTGTTGTCATATCATTAAATGGTTTTGCATCATCCCAATCTTTTGAAGTGTTAATATCGCCAATTGTATGAACTAAAATTTTAAAAGTTTGAGGTTCCTCCAATTGTGGTAAAAATGTAATTGATGAACTAATTTGTCTAATTATTGCTTGTATTTCTTGTTGCGTCTCAGCAATTGATTTTGAATTAATAAGTTCATTAGTATTTGTGTTTTCTAAATTTGTATCATTAATAATGTCTATATGAAACATCCATTTTTCAGTTATTTCATCCGTTTCTTTAGAGATTATCAATAAGGTGAGCCAATTTATCTTACCATCAAATATCCATCGATGTAATTGTCTAATGATTGTTTTAATATATCGATTTATGTCTTCATCTTTGGAAAATACCAAATTCAAGCCAAATTTTCTGATAACTTTAAAATCTTCCTTTGGATAGATATTTCTCTGAAATAGAATATTATGTATGCAGATTTCAAAATAATCCGATATAACCCTACTTGAACCTTTGATATTGAAGGTTGCTGCTTCATTACTGATTGTTTGCTCCATATCAGTTATTCAATTAGTTAAAAAAAAGGGGAATGGATATAAGCTATCTGTAAGACTTTTTCATGATGAAACAGATCTGAGCGATACGCCACAATTTCAGTTTCTAAAACCTAAAACCTCTAAATCTTGATAATTGCTTTCTTTGGTTTGTGATAGGATCCAGTCATTGAACCCTCGTAGTGCAAACAAAATGTCTTTTGTGCAGGGTTACAGTCAAAACAGTTCATTTGAAAGCTTGGTATGTCCAATTAAATGGGAGAAGAAGGATTATTTTTTTTTATCTAATTTAATTTAGTTTACTAACATTGTTGACTTACTTCTGTTTTTTATTTTTTTCACAATAGCATGGAAAAGCCAAATCCGCAAAATTGTCAAGTGAAGATTCATTGAAACGGATGGAATTAGAAAGGCCTAAAGTTGAACTTTATAAAAAACTTTCAAACAAGGTTCTAGATGGCAATAAGCAAAAAATTTATAATGAATTATATTTAAAATTAGTTACTGATTTATTAGATTGGAATCCCGAATTATATACAGTTTGGAATTATAGAAAGGAAATAATTGTTAATTATCTATTTAAAGATATAGATGATACTGATAAGGAAAAGAAGCATTCAATTTTAATTGAAGAGCTATTTTTCACGTTAAAGAAATTGAAACGTTATCCAAAATCTTACTGGATCTGGAATCATAGAATTTGGTGTTTGAAACTAGATAAATTAAGTGATTGGAAAGCAGAACTTGAATTAATTAAAACTTTTCTTCAAATAGATTCGAGGAATTTCCATGTCTGGGCCTATAGAAGATTCATTATTAATTGCATGAAAGAAGATAGTAATATAAAAATAGATAATGAAATGATTGATTTTGACGAATTCAAATTTACTACTAAAATGATCAATAAAGATATTTCAAATTATTCTGCTTGGCACAATCGAAATAAATTAATTGAAAAATTGTTTTCGAAATCTCCTATTGTTTATGAAAAGAACAAAGATGATAATGAAAAAGATTATAAAAATTTAAGTGAATATTTGATTATCTTCAATAATAAGGATAAGTTTGAATTTTTGAAAAAAGAATTAAGTTTATTTAAAACTGCTATTTATACAGATCCGGATGATTCTTCAGTTTGGTTTTATATGAAGTGGTTGATTAGTGATTTTTTCATCAATGATATTAAAAATAAAGATCATATTGTTGTTGTTATTGAACAGTTGATAAATGATTTAAAAGAATTAAATGAAGTTGAGCTAGAAGATAACAAGACAGAAAATAAATGGTGTTTGATATCAATAGTATATTTAATGAAACAATTATATAAAGTACAAAATCATCAAACGATCAACGAGGAAGAGTTTAATGAAATATTAGAAAGGTTAGAGAAACTTGACCCAATGAGAATTGAAAGGTATAGAGAATTTAAAATTGATAACTAGGGTAAATTTTCATTTGTAAAGTTTAACCTCATCAGTGTATTTCTGTTTGTTATATAAAAATCTCAATGATCCATTTTTTGCAACTTCCGTATCTCTCTGTTTGAAGAATAAATCGTCATTAATAGTTGGATTATCAACTGATTGAGGAGTAATAGAGGCATTAATTGTGATTTTAATGTTAAGCAATATGTCAATCAATTTTTTATCATCAGTTTTTAAATTTAACTCATCAAGTGAATTCTTAAAAAAAGTCTTACTTAGATTATCAATAAAATACTCTAAAAGTTGATTCGAACCTATATTAATAAATGATGTATTCTTCAAGCCACTCAGTATATGTTTGGTATTCCAATTTATTTGATTAAACGGCTCAGGACCAATTTTTTCTTTCTTTAACTCATTAAATATTAGATTTGAACAATTTAAAACTATTATTGCATTATAATGTGCAGGATATTGAAGAACCAATGGGGTTAAATAAAGGTCATTCAAACATGACCAACTTAAATATGATAATGATTTGCTTTCATTCTCTCCATCATTAAATTTATTAATATTTTTCAAAAATTTAATAAAAAAGTCTTCAATCAAAAAATTCCTAAAATCAAAACTTTGAAATTCTAAAATTTTACGTTCTAAACTTATGATAATTTTCTTATTCTCTTCAATAGCAGAACTTGATAAATGTAAACCTTTCAAGTTGAAAGCTTCCGTTATAACAACATTTAGTTTTTTGATATAATCATTAAGTTTTAAAGATATAAATAAGGATGCTAGCCCTACCTCAAAATGAAGATTTGAATATTTTTTATAATTATTCGTTAAAAGATAAAATCTCTGGTAAAAATAATTGGTGTTTTGTAAAATGCGGATTGGAATGTTCAATTTAATTGCTAAATTAATTATAATCTGGAAAGTATCTTGAGTCTTTGTCTTGAAATTTCGTATATTTTGATTTAAATCCGAATTATTTTTCTGTAAATACTCAATCTCTTTATCGGTGAAATATGGTTTAGACAATTGAATGTATGTGTCTTTTAACGAAAAATGAGAGTCCATTATTCAAAAAGATATTTTTTTTCTATAAAAGGATGTTTATCGGGTGAAGATATGAAGTCTATCTTATGTGAAAAAAAGAGAACATCAGATGTGTATGTCTGGTATAAAAATTTCAAACTCGCCAAAAACAAAAATTCAAAATATAAAATATCAATGCTCGCCTTCATGAAATATTCAAGTCCAGAAATGGAATGAAATTGATTCGGATTGGGTTGAGTGGCAAATGGATAGTCTTCCTGTGTTTCTTTCATAAATTAGCTAGTACAACAAAGATAAACCACGATGGGTCAAGACGCATCTGTATCAGGACAAGGCAAGAAGAAAAGTGGCGATAAGAAGAAGGAAAAGCCAAAGTATGAACCGCCTGCACAAACGAAAACTTTTGGTAGAAAGAAGAGAAAGAATCACTCAGACAAGAGTGCAAAACTTCCGAACGTTTTACCAAATACTAGATGTAAATTAAAATTGCTTAGATTAGAGAGAATTAAAGATCATCTATTGCTAGAAGAAGAATTCGTTACAAATCAAGAATTATTACAACCAACTGATCAAAGGCAAGTTGAAGAGAGAGAGAAAATTGATGATGTTAGAGGTTCTCCAATGTCAATCGGTACATTAGAGGAAATAATAGATGATGATCATGCGATTGTTTCATCATCAAGTGGTCCAGAATACTATGTCTCAATTCTTTCATTTGTTGATAAATCATTACTTGAACCAGGATGTCAAGTCTTATTACACCATAAAACTGTTAGTATAATTGGTGCACTGCAAGATGAAACAGATCCTATGATCAATGTTATGAAGATGGATAAATCACCAACTGAATCATATTCCGACATTGGTGGTTTGGAAAGTCAAATTCAAGAAATTAAAGAGGCAGTTGAATTGCCATTGACACATCCTGAATTGTATGAAGAAATGGGTATAAAGCCTCCAAAGGGAGTGATTTTGTATGGTGCACCTGGTACTGGTAAAACGTTGTTGGCAAAAGCTGTTGCAAATCAAACAAGTGCAACATTTTTAAGAATTGTTGGATCTGAATTAATTCAGAAGTATTTGGGTGATGGTCCAAGATTATGTAGACAGTTATTTAAAGTTGCTTCTGAAAATGCACCATCTATTGTTTTCATTGATGAAATTGATGCAATTGGTACGAAACGTTATGATTCAACATCAGGTGGTGAAAGAGAAGTTCAAAGAACAATGTTGGAATTATTAAATCAATTGGATGGTTTTGATGATAGGGGGGATGTGAAGGTTATAATGGCAACAAATAAAATTGAAACTTTAGATCCTGCTTTAATTAGACCAGGCAGAATTGATAGAAAAATTTTATTTGAAAATCCAGATCCAAGCACCAAAAAGAAAATTTTACAAATTCATACATCAAAGATGAATATTTCATCGGATGTTAACCTTGAAGAAATTGTCAATTCGAAGGATGATTTAAGTGGAGCTGACATCAAAGCAGTTTGTACAGAAGCAGGTTTGTTAGCATTGAGAGAGAGAAGAATGCAAGTGATTGCGGAAGATTTCAGACAAGCGAAGGAAAGAGTCCTTAAGAATAAGATTGAAGAAAATCTTGAAGGATTGTACATGTAGGTTAAATATCTATATTATTTGTACCTTGTACTGTATATTTTCTAAATAAAAATGGAACAAAGAAAACAGCCTAATAGATAAAGCTTAACAATTAACAATTAACAATTAACAATTAACAATTAACAATTAACAATTAACAATTATAAGAAACCAGAGAGTAGACAATAGATTTTTTTTTTTGAATTTTCTACATGTTATAACGATATAGAGACTAACATAATATTGTGGCACAATTATCATTCAAATTAATCTTGTTAACTCGACTTCGGTCTTTTAAAATCATTTCATATTTAAACAACATGTTAATTGGTTCATAAACTGTTCAAGAATTGGATGTTCTGATTGCTCTAACATTAAAAATATTAAAAATATTATTTCTTTGTTCATTTTCTTGAAGATAGATTCTGTATTTACGGCATCAACATATTTTCGTAATTTTGAGTTGGATGACATTTATTTATCTGCCAGTTTTGAGCCTGGTCCACATTGGAAGAACATATGCCTTTGAAGGCTCTGAAGGAAAGATTTCTTTTTTTACGATTCTCAAACTTAACAATTACATAATCCTTACATTAGCATTGTTTAAATACTTTTTTTTGCAACCACCATTTTCTAGATCTACTTCTAAAATGTATAACCTTAAGAACGAGTAAATTATTGCCTTTCCCAGGCAATAACTATATTTTTTATTAACAAAAAAATGAAAGATTTATTATTACATACTGGAAACCCTTTTCCTGTTGGAATCGAAGTCTGCCTACTATAAAAGCAATTGGTCGTAAACCATTTCAAAGGGAGCGTTTCCCACTTTACTTTATTTTATCTAAAACGTATATCGATATATAATATATAGTTCTTTTAACAACAAAAATACACTTTACTTTGAACTAAGCTCATTAGTAGGTCTATTAGTGATTCAGGATACTAATACAGTTCGTCTACTAAATTTTGTACTGGCCTCTATTTGACTTCCACATGATCTTTTAAATCTGGTAGCATTGGCATTTTGTTAAGTAAATTTGCTTAAATAAAATTAAAATATAAAATATACTATATGTGGTACGTATAAGTCTTAATAGCTAGTGCTTGATACTTCTTTTCTCTTCTTACACCCTCATAGTTTGCCATTCTGTGTTGTTCATCACCACAATATCAGCAAGCATTAGCATCAGCTATTCAAGATATAATAGTCCAGTTATTTGTTAAAAAGAAAGACGGTAGTATGCGTATGTGCATAGATTTTAGATTATTAAATAATAATACCATCAAAGACAAATTTCCAATTCCTAATATCGAAAGAATTACAGCTCATTTAGGAAAGGCAAAAGTCTATTCCAAATTAGATTTGATGTCAGGATATTACCAAGTTAGAAATAAAGTAATGTATTGGTGTAGCAATATGAGAATAATGCTTAATAAATCTCCTATAATATGTAGTTAATCCAATAAAAAGTATCTGCCAAATTTAAATACCCTAACACCGATTCCCTGGACCATGGGTTCTGACAATTTAACTTAGAGTTAAAACATAATTTTTAATTATTTTATCTTATTGTAGCATAGCTACTAAGCGCTCTGCTCAGAAATACTAGAAATTAGAAATTAGTATTTTCGAGATTCAAGCGTCAGTGTTGCCACTTGAATTACTCTCTTTGAATTCTTTACATTAATTTATCGTATTTTACTTTAATTTAGTTTATACTTCATTCTATAGTTAAAACCAGAGTCAATTTACTACCGTTTGTCGCGATACAATGAGACATGGAGCCCTATGATTCCAAATTACCATATTTCGAAGTAGAATTCCTTGACTATGCTGAAGATTATTCTATTCATGCTCTTGCAGACACTGGTTCCACACATTCCTTCATTTCCAACAATATTATACAATCTCTTGGTTATTCATCTGTTTTACATCCTGATATCCCTATCTTCCGTATCAATACCCTCAATGGCTGTGAAGATATCCCTTTCAGACTAATATTTATTTTAAGATGTCTGCGACGTTGTCATTAAATTTGAATATTGTAAAATGTCTACCTGCTAAATAATATCTCCATGATTTCAATGCTTCAACAACAGCTAAAAATTCTCTTTCATAAATTCCATAATTTAACTGCGAACCTACTAATTTCTTTGAACCATAAGCAATAACACCTCGACTTTTACCATTGAGATCAAGTTGTTCTAATGTGTATCCTAATGAACTACCACATGCATCTGTTTGAACTATAAATTCATACTCTTCTTCCCAGATAGGATGAACTAACACTGGACTTTTTATCAACAATCTTTTTAACTCGTTAAATGCATTATTTTGTTCTTCTTTCCAAGTGGAAATCTTATTAATAAAATTATGTATTGGATTAGCAACTTTTGAATGTTGTGGAATAAATCTTCTATAATATGATGTTAAACCTAAAAACATTTGAGCATCCTTAATGGATTGTGGTGTTGGCCAATTCTTAACTTTTATAATCTTATCTGGATCTGTCTTAATACCTTGTGGCATTATAACATGTCCTAAAAATCTCAACTCTTTATAAAAGAAAGCACACTTACTTTTCTTTGCAATTAACTCATTTTCTCTTAGCAACTGTAAAACCGTTTTAATATGACCTTGATGTTCTTCATATGAACTTGAATATATAAATATGTCATCTAAGTAAACTTGAACAAATTTGTTTAAATATTGAGATAAAACTGAATTCATCATTCTTTGAAATGTAGCTGGGGCATAGTTAATCCAAATGGCATAACAACCCATTCATAATGACCAAACTCTGTTGAAAATGCAGTCTTTTCGATGTCTTCTTCTTGAATTCTTACTTGATAATAACCTGACATTAAATCTAATTTCGAGTAAACTTTTGCCTTTCCAAATCTTGAAATAATCTCATCTATATGTGGTAATGGAAACCTATCTTTAATTGTATTATTATTGAGTAATCTAAAATCAATGCACATTCTCATTGAATTATCTTTCTTCTTGACAAATAACACTGGACTATTGAATGGACTATTACTTTCTCTAATAAAACCTTGTTTTAATAACTTATCAACTTGCATTGTTAACTCTTCTTTTTCTTTAAAACTTAATGGATATTGAGTTCTACCTGTAATATTCTTTGGATCTTTTAATATAATTCTATGGGTAAATTTTTTTTCTTGTACAATTTATCAACTTGGGCTTTTAACAGTTTGATTTGTCTTGCCTCTTTGGTGCTTTTGGAGGAATGTCCACGATTGGATCTTAAACGAGACTTAAAAATTTTCACATTGATCGATTTTTTTCTAAGGTCCGATGCTATCATATAAACAAGATTCTTCGTATTGCAGAAGGATCTTTAAGTTGGATCTCTTAGAATAAAAACCAATTATTGTAAATATATAAGTAATTCCTATACAGCAGTATTATTAATAAATAACTCTGTTGGGCAAATGGGAATTAATGTGTTGGAGATTCTTTTCTATAATAACACTATACTTGTTCAGTACCGTGTCCTCGTTATAACTTCGTTTTTACTTGTTCTTCGTTGTAAATGATTAAATAATTCTCAACAGACACAACAGGAAGCTGATTCCGAGCGAGTGTCAGCTGAGCCAAGCGAGATCTAATCTTGCCATATTTCAGGCAATACTCTCTAGCCATTTCAGGCGAGACTCTCAAGCCGCTCCAAAGCTTTGACTTCTCTAGCTGGATCTAAAACGAGCCAAACCAGATTTACAACAGATGTCAAAGATTTTAATGTTGCTATTAAACAGGCACTTTGGTGTGTTATCATGGGCCCAGTTGGTTTAAACAAACCAGCAACATTCTTTGATGTTCAATCCACCAGCATCAGATCCAATTTTGTTGAAAACAAAGTGACTGGTGCCAAATGGTTTGAATTCTGTTTGAAAATCAAGAATTATTTGATTGAAAACAATATAGAATTCAGTGGTAGGATGAAATCTGAGTATGGAGAATATTATCCAAACTTAAGGTTTGAGGCTGAACATCCAAATATTAGAGGTTAAATTAATAAATCTAATATTTGAATGTTGAACAATCCAGGTTAAATCTATTCTTTATATGGCCCATTGTGATTGCGCTGTAGAGAACGACTTAATCTAAAACATTCTAATTAAGACACTTCTAGTTAATCAATATTAACACGTGAAGTACAGCAAATTTTACTTTACATTTGGTCTTTTGAGCAATGAGATTGACCACAGCTTGCACAATTAGTTGCTGCCCCTTTGTTTTTTTTTGCCTGGCTTATTGACACCTCTTCATTCATTAGCAGCTCTGGTCTTATTGTTGCCACCTCTTCTTGGATTGTTAAAAGTGTTAATATTATTGACTCTAGTATCCTCTGCAATATTATCACCTTCGCCAATGTTGACATTCTGATTTGTCAATTCATTAACACTGAATGGTCTGAATGTCTGCATCTTCCCAATTTCATCAAAAACTTTGTTAATAACATCAGTAACTTTAACCTTTTCTTTCTCTTGTTCTTTTCTGATGATTGCATCAATCTTATCAAATTTATCATTTGTTGGTAAATTCTTAATAATAAAAAAAGTAATTTTCTTCTCATGGTAATCGTACTTGGCTAATTTTGCTTTCAACATGAAATCATCCCATTCTTTCGTCATTTCTTGATTTTGTAACATCCAGTTTCATATTGTATTATAGGTTAGCCATAGACCATATGATCTCTCCTTACACCCTCAGACCATGGGATCCCTTCTTACACCGTGTGATCCCTTCTTACGCCCCCACAGGTTAACGAAATAAGTTTAACGTCCCCTAAGTTTTTTCTTCTGTTTTTGTCAAAAGAAAAGGTTCATGACCCCAATTCCAAATTGCCAATTGCACTATAAAAAAAGGTTTAACGCACCTTCTAGAAAAACTTAGGCATGCGTACTTTTTTCTTTTTTTTTTTAATATTGCGACATTGACATTATATATAGCGCTCGGTAGAGTTGAATTTGACTGAGGGGCTGATATCTAATATACTTTTCATGGTTGAATCGTATGTAACATCAGAAAGTAATTGAGGAGTAGATGGTATGAATGAAAATATATGAGTAGGAGGTTGTTGCATCAGAAGTTGGGGAAGATGATGTATGTGATGTGAGATGTGAAATGTAAAATGTGAAATTGGAGCAGAGAACAAGATTGGGTTTGCCTTCAAAAAATCGTAACCTAAGAGAAATATATCATCAGGGGAATCAAGGACTACAAAGGAGTGATTGTAAATATCGTTGTGGATTGAGAACTTGAAAGTGCATATTCTGAATGGAATATCTTCGAAACCAAATAAAATGATTGAAATAATTCACAAAGCCACTAAATTTGTACCAGTCTTTTGGAGTCTTTGGAAGTTGCCAATTCTTAATTGTGAGAATTTTTTCATTAGAAACTCTTTTCTTACCATCATGGATGGTGTTTCCCAAAAAAGTGTGTTGATACGGAAGATCGGGATGTCAGGATGTAAAATAGAAGAATAACCAAGGGATTGTACCAGATTTTGAGAAATGAAGGAGTGAGTTGAACCAGTAACTGCTAGTGCGTGAATAGAGTAATCTTCAGCATAATCGAGGACTTCGACTTCAAGATAAGGTAATTCAGTGTCAGGTTATTAGAACTACATTGTTCGTGATGACTATAAAAACAGCCCTTGAAGTCCGCACCTTACTTTATTTAAATATTTTTTAATCAGTCAAATTCAACTCTACCGAGCGCTATATCATGTCGCAAATATTATTAATATTTTATATTCTATAGTCTGGTCTTCTCTTTTCAGGAGATCCAGTGCTTCTTTGGGGACTTGTTGCTGGTGTTAATGATACCAAATGTGATGAATCCATAAAAGCTTTCATCCAATAAGGATAGTTCCTTTTTGGATTTAGTTCAGCAATAAATTTTCTTTGCGCTTTTGTTGGAACTGAATGAAAAGCTGCAATTTTAACTGGATCTTCAACACTCTTACATGTAATAAATCGATGGTTTCTAAGAGAACATTTGGAACACCCTAAAGAAATTGGACATAATTTTTTTGTGTGTTTGGTGGATCTGCAAACTGGACAAAATTTTAGTGGAGATAAAATCTTGGCTTTGAAATGGAAAGATGTTGCTTTGTTTATTCCATCATAAAAATCAATTTGATCTGCTGATGGAGGGAGTTCAGTTGTTTTTAATCTAACTAAACTAAAAATTGACATAGGTTGAATTTTAGTATTCAGGCTAATTTTGTTCCCATTTGATGAAGTTCCAAATGTTAATACGTCCACATAATTTGAGTATGCTTGTTTCAAGAATTTTGCGGATTCATGTAATTTAAAGTAATCAGGGAGTTGTGTTTCTATAATTTTTTCTGTAACCGTCTCATCAAGCTAGATCCAGAGAATCCATTTCAGTATAACAACAGCTCTTATGGCCAAGTTGGTAAGGCGCTACACTAGTAATGTAGCGATCCTCAGTTCGACTCTGAGTGAGAGCATGTATTTTTTTGTGGTGAAAAATTGAGAATTTTTTTAGAAAACTTGGATTTTTCATTTTTCACATAAAAAAATTTTTTTTTAGATACATCTTTAAAGCACATACAATTTGAATGGAATATTTTTTTTTTTACTATTTTTATTATTGAAGAAATAATAAATCATCTATAAACAATGCCTAGAAAGAAATCAGCTGCGAAGATTGCAAAGGAAAAAAGAGAAAAAGAACTTGAAGAGCTTGCGAAACAAAAGGCCAACTTGTCCGATAACTTAGTTCCCATTGATATTGAAGATTTGAAGAAAGAGCTTAGAGAGGAGGAATTAGCCGAAAAAGATTTAGATGAATCCTCTGAAGAAGAAGATGATTATGGTGAGTTACTAACTGAAGATGTTGAAAACGGTTTAAATGAAGTTTTAAAAGCTATTAAAACAGGAGATCAAAGATTATTTGATTCAAATGTTAAATTTTTCAATACAGAAGAAGATAAAGAGGACTTAAGCAAAGAAAAAAAATCAAAGCCAATTTATTTGAAAGATTATCATCGTACGGCACTTTTGGAAGGCGATGAGGTAGAGGATGAAGAGTTTAGGTCAATTGACGGTGAAAAACCTTATGCAATTCAACAAAAGGAAGATAGAGAAAATCTAGTTAAAGAGATCCATAATGCGTTAGGCGGCGATGATAATGATAATGATGATGATGATGATGATGATGATTTCTTAGTTAAAAAAGAAAAGAAAGTAGAAAACTTAGATCAATCAAATACACAAGTTGTTCTCCCAGACCCAAAACAAGATGGAGAAAAATTTTTGGAAGCATTTATGGAAAGCCATGCATGGCTACCGAATAAGGGCAAAGAAGTTACGATGGAAAATGAAGATGATCCTGAATTTGATGAAGCTGCAGAAAAATTTGAGAATGCATACAACTTCCGTTATGAAGACCCAAAATCTACCGAAATTATAAGTTATGCCAGATCACAAGCAACAATGAGACGTGAAAAGATGAATAGTAGAAAGAGAGATAGATTGAAGAAACACGAAGAAAAAATTCAGAAAAATGAAGAAGTTAACGAAGAGTTGAAAAAGAAGAAACAAAAGAAAGTTAATTTAGTTGTTGACAGAATCAAAGAAATCAGAGAAGCTGTCGGTGATAAGGTTAGTGATGAAAAAATTCTAGAAATATTTGGAGATTCATTAATGAAAGAAGATTTCAACGATGAAGAATGGGATGCAAAAATGAATCAAATTTTTGATGATGAATATTATGGTCAAGATGATGAAACGTTAGTTAAGCCAACTTGGGATGATGAAATGATGGATGATTTTGAAGATCCTAATGAGAACTTAGAGGAAGATGATGATGATGAGGAAGTAGAGGCACCAAACGAAGAAGCTTCTAAAGAAAAAACAGAAGAAAGTAAATCACAGAAATCTAAAAAGAAGGAGGAAAAATATCAGAAGAAGCAAGAAAAGAACAAGATCAAAGATGTTGCAGAGCGTTTAGTTGAATCTAAAACTCTTGATATTTTAGATGAAGTTGAAGAAGAACGAGGTAGAGATAAAGAAAATAAATACAAATTCAAATATAGAGAAGTTTCACCAGAAAGTTTCGGATTAACGTACAATGAAATTTTTCAAGCTAATGATACGGATTTGAATGAACTCATTGGATTAAAGAAACTAGCTCCATACAGACCACATGAGAAGTTAGCAAAGGATAAAAGAAAAGTCACCAAGAGTAAGAACATGAGAGAATGGAGGAAAAGAACATTTGGATCAGAAGCTGGTGTTTCAGAGACTGTCGATTTGGATATCAAAATTCCATCTATTGTTTTTAATAACAATGACGCAACAAATCATGAAGATGGCCGTAAACGTAAGATTAGAAAGCAGAGTAAGAATGCAAAGAGGAATAGATCAAATAATAAAAAGTAAAGCTTTATATAACCAAAACTCTGTATATTTAGTAGTTTCAAAAGTTTCTAGTTTGTACAATTTTAACTTATTAATTTTTAATCTTAATAATCTTTAATTTCCTCTTCTGTAAATTTTTCAATTTGGCAGATTTTAGATTTTAGATTTTCGTTAAGACGCTAACTATAGTATATTTGAACCATAATAATTTTCTATTTTTTGGGATTTTCCATTACCAGAGGTAAAATATAACTTATCTTTCTGACTTAAAAATTTCCTTTCAACAAAGTCAATATTATGGTATCCAATCTCAATGACGATTTGACAGATGAGTTAGAGGAGTTAACAGATTTAGAAAATATTTCAGTGGAGGAAGTTGATCCACTGTTTGGAACTTTTGAGAATAATAAAGATTTATTGGTTTTATTATCACCTAAAAAGAAGACAAAGAAGAAAGCCAATGAATCTAAAACAACGAGAAATAGTAAAAAGTCAATGCAATCAACTGATTTTTTTTCTTCTTCATCAAGTAAAAAGAGGAAGAAAAATGACATTTTTGACCAACTTCAAATTTATATGAAAAATCCATTAGATAAAGAATTAGGGTTTTCAATAAACAAAAAGTTATATGATAAATCAGAAACCCTCTTAGACAATCAAGATTTCAAAAAAATAATGAATGATGCCAAAAGAGGAAGGGAAATTGAGGACATATTGAATAAGGAAAGTGAAGAAGAGAGACGAAGTATTGATATTGACAATAACATTAATAATTGGATTGAAAACAATGTTAATAGTGAATTTTTAACTGTCGAAATTGACGGGATGAAAATACATGGAAGATGGATACATGAGCTCAAAAAAACATTAAGATCAATTGTCAAATCAAATGATGATATTTTTGATTTGGAGATAATTAATTCTAGAATTTTGGATGTTCCACAATATTGCAATTTTAAATGTTTTACTCATGAAGGTAGTGTTTCAAAAAATTTAGAAATTATTTCCTATATTTTCCATGGTTCAAGTATTAATAGCTTAATTAAAAGTAATGATATGCACTATGTTGAGAACTTTTCAGTTGATTCTATTGAATACAATGGGGAAAAGTTTGAAGACATAATTGATAGCTTAGGAATTGATAAAGAATTAATTAATGATAAACCAATAATTAGAAGATTTGATAATAAAAACCAATTACCATTAATTGGATGTGGATTGCAAGTTTTGAAACTGATCAAATTACTTGAGATCAAGAACAGTTTGAAGAAATTTCGACTTCGTGATATTCTTAAAATTTTGATTTTAATGAGTATTGATTATAATGTTATTAAAGATACCCACCGATTTAATTATAATGATAAAAAAATGACAGCAAGGGATATAATAATTCAAAAGATTGAGGAATTTCAGGATAATGTAAAATTAATTAATTCAATACTAAAGGAATCATTTTCAAATCAGTCAGCTGACTTATGGTTTAGTTTCATTAATAATTTTGATTTTACTACTTCTGAAAAATTGAAAATATTTAAGACTAAACTTATATTGAAATTTTTAATTTGTAATAATATAGGAGAGGCTACTAAAGAGTTTAGTGATTTCGAAAACAATGATAATCATTTAGAAGATTTATTTTCAATTTCAAATAGATATTTTGAAGATTTAGGAAATCAAACGTTAAAAATTCAAGAGGAAAATTATACTGGGGTTGTTTTAATGAAGATTCAACTGATAAAAGATTTGATTATACTTAATGATGAAGTTATTAGAGGTTGGAGACGTAATTCAGAGAGTGAGCAATATTTAAGATTAAAGAAATCAATCCATAGAATCAAAAATCACTATTTCAAGGAACATCAAAATAGTATTAATTCAATCATACCAAAATGTAAGAGAATATTAGATTTTATTTATCATGAAGTTACAGATCTTGATGTTTTAGATTTTTTCGTTACGGAGTAGATTAAATGATGGATTTATAAGTAAATTAATAAAAAGATCCAAGTATTAAATAGGCAAAAAATCAGAGAAACAGATCAGGGTAGACCTTTTCAATATCTAGAAGTGATCGTATTATATTGATATTTAAGGCAGGATAAGTATTTAAATCCATTGGTAAATCAGAATCCAATTCAACATATTGGATAATTTCACCCCAACCATATTTACTTGCAGCTTTGACATTAATTTCCGAATCATCGATGAAATAGATATTTTCCTTTTTAACGGAATTTGCATTTGCCTCATTGAGTGCATTTTCAAAGGAACGTTCCATTGGTTTACATGTCAGTGGGAAACTATTATAATCACAATAAGATAAACCATCAAATATATCTCCCAGACCTAATAAATGAATAACTCTCAATGCATGATTTTTATAAGCGTTAGTAAATAACCATAATCTTTTAATTTTACCTGAGTTTTTCAACTTTAACAATAAGTTTCTTATATCAAGATTTGGAACTAAGATTTTATCTAAGGGTAGGGCATCATCAACAACTTTATTATATTCCATTGCATCGACTTTATGCAATCTTACCAAACCTTCCAAGGCCAATCCATATTGTTTGTAATACGACATATGGAGATGATGTGCTTCATTATCACTCAAATGTAGATGTGTCTTAAAATAACGATGAATGTAGATTTGCATCAAATCATGAATTCTAGTTGATCTCTGATAGAGGCAGTTATCGATATCAAAGAAGAAGATTTTGTCATCTGGCTGGAGTGGTGGCGGGCTCCTTTCCTGGGAATCCGGATAAGTTAGAGAGACTTCTGGAAGGACAAAGTCGGGATTGTTAGCGTACAACTTACGTAGGGCAACGTGGGATTTTGAGTTTTTGTTTAGGATGAGGATCTCCCTCTCTTTGAGGTCGTCGTCGTTGAGGGCGTCGAGGTCTTTGGAAGAGCAGTGTACCATGGCAATTGTGGTGACGAAGATGGTTTAACAAATACCAAATACCGAAAAAAGACCAACAAACACTAACAAAACAGCTATAAATAGTAATTTAGTCAAAAGAAACCAGCCATTTCCACTTTGTTGATTTCTCCAGATCGAGAACTTCGCCGTGGCCGTTTTAGGATTATCAATTATCAACACTTTATCAACAACCCTTTTTCTTAAATCTCCTCTCCTCTCTTCTCTTCTGGGTATCACACTCTAAGTATAATGAAGCTGCTGCTGCTCGCCCTAGTCCCACAACTGGTACCACTGGCGTTCCTCATCCTAGCGTCCATCTCTGCCCCAACTCTCACCTCCATCTATCTGGCAAAGGACAATGATAACACTATCTTTGGTATCTTTGGCTACTGTTCTTTGAATGACCACAGCAAATACAGCTGCACACGCGTCACATTGTTTACAGACTTCTCCAATGTGCTTTCCAAATCAATAATCAATTCGGATATGCTAAATAAAGTATCCCCTTCCTTAATAGTTGCTCCAATTTCCGCTGGTCTAACGTTCTTATCGTTGGTTCTAAATATAACATCAATTTTCTCAAACTTAAATTCCATTTGGATCGTTTCAATCATTATTGCAATACTCTCATCTTTATCTTCTGCATATGTTTGTATCATCGTTTTCTTGATCTTTTACCCCAATGTTAGTTGGTTATCTTGGTGTTTGATTCCCTCTGCTGCCATCAATTTTGCCAATCTAATAATTGTTGCCATTGCTTTCAAATTATTACCATCACCACATGATATCTTGAATGAAAATGATCTTGACGATGACGACGATGATGATGACGATAAATATGATCACAATAGGGTTATATATTCAGATAAAAACCCAATTTATCTTGAGTCAAATGCTATCAATAATTCTAATTTCAATAGAAGTTTCAACAATATCCCTCAAGTTGACACCGATATTAATAAATCGACTTTCCTAAATCGAAATAATTCTTCCATTTCATCATTTTCAATAAAGGAAAAGGATAAGAATGAAAGTTTTATTGTGACGGAAAGATTAAATACCGAGAATTCAACCTCTTCTAATCTTTCACTCAAAATCCCAAATGTTTCAAATCCTTATAACATCACTAATACTGCGAATGATTTGTCTTCAACCACTGATTTAGATGAAGATTTAGAAGACAATCGTTTATCTTCAGATAATGAAAACATTTCGAATTCTGCAGATAGTTTGTCTACCAATTTTACAAGTATCTCTCAAAGGCCAATTAATCCGAATTACTATGCGGGTGCTTCAAATAGGCCTCCTATTCCTTTAAACAATAATATGGATCAGCATAATGTTAATAATGGTAATGGTGGTTTCAATGGACAATTCCAGCAGCAACAACAATTTCAGCAGCAACAACAATTCCAGCAGCAACAACAACAACAACATCATCATCATCATAATTATCAACAACGCCAATATAATCAGCATCGAAACCAAATTTCTTCAATGCCAATTCAACAACCAAACGCCTATATGAATAGACCGAAACCCTATATGATGATGGGTCAGAAACCCATTGGTAATAACCAGATGAATACGAATATGAACATCAATATGAGAAATCAAGTCTACAACGGAAATCAAATGCACAACGGAAATCAAATGTACAACGGAAATCAGTTCAATATGACCAACAGACAAAATTATCAGAACCAGACATTTAATCCATTGAATCCTTATGCTCCAACTACTTCAAATATTTCGAATCAAAGGCCAAATCATAATAATTTTGTTCCAATGAAATATAGAGGTCGAAACAATATTCAAAATATGCCTCCTTCCAGTTTTAACAACGATGGCCCGTACTCTGGTTTCAGTTAACAAAATTATTTTTTGCTTCGTCGTTATTTCATCCAGCTACTTCCCTGCTTTTTTAAGCTTTTCGACGTTTTTTGTTCCCAATTTTTTATCATGCTTTTTAAACTTTATTTGTGCTCTCCTTTCAAAGCTTTACTTCTAATCAGGTATGAATGTTTTATAAATTATATAAAATATTACTTTTTATGCTCTTTTAGTTTTAAATTTTAGACTTTAAATTACATCAAAAAATTAAATATTGTGTGTTTCTATAGTAATATCAAATGATTGTTGGAATTCTCAACATGCAACTTATCCCCATTTAGTAATGTAGTACCAATTTTGATTTTTTTATCAGTAGATTTCTCCACATCTTCTTTATTAGGTACACTCTCTCCATCTAATGCACTGTTATCATGTTGTTCTATACCATCAACTTTAATCACAGTTTTACCATTATCCACATCATCATTCTTTGCAGGGGTTTTCACTTTTTGATCACTACTATTACCACCATCATGGATATAATGATCAACTCTTTTTGGTTTAACCATTAATATCATCAAAAATAATATTATTAATAAAATTAAGAATAAAACAATCTTACATTTCCTAGTTTGTTTTTGATAACCTTCTGCCTTATTCAATTGTTTATTTGCATCTTTAACATTTTGTGTTGTTCTATCCAAGTTATATTCTATATTATCTAAAATTGTGCCTTGATCAATGACAATATTTTCTAATTCTTTAAATATTATACTAATTTCAACAACATTTTGAGAAATCTTATAAATTTCTCGTTCTCTTTCTAACAGATATTGTTGATCATCAACTAATCCATTCTTATTTATTTGTAATTGCGTCTGTGTTGATTCAATTTGTTTACTGCTTTCAACCATTGCGTTTCTGGAATAGCTTTCGATATCATTTCCCTTACTATTACTATTATTAAATTCGTCCTTCTTTAAATATTTAATATATTTGCCTTGCATTTCACGAAATTCACCACTAAGTTCTTGGGACCTAAGCGCAAACTTCTTTTTCAAATTACTTATTAACGTTCTTGTACCGTTTGAATTATTTGAGTTATTGTTATCAGAGTATTGTAGTGTTTTTTCTTGTTGCGTCATCAAAACTTCATCCAAATTTTGTAATTCATTGATAACTTTATATATCATTGTCAATTCATCCGTAATTCTATTTGATAATTCGTTTACGATTGCCATTTCACTCTGAACAACATCATCATCAAATTGTGGTAGTAAAACTTCTTTATATTTTTTACTTAGTTTTTTCATATTCTGTTTAATTCTATTAATTAAATCATTACCCTTATTTTCAATTCCTTGTATAATATTCGTATATTCTTCGGAATTATCCTTAGAAGTTTGAAAGTCATCTAGTTCGATTCCATTTTCAGAATTATCTATGTTTAGTAAGCCTTCTTCCTCTTGTCTTAATCTATTAAATCTTTCATTAGTATTCATGGATCTTTTAACATCAGTTTTATTCAAATGATGTGGAAACGTTTTCCTATATGCCAGGTAAAGATTCGTTCTATCTCTAAACATTGTCTAACTGTTAATAACCTTACTCGGGTAAGAACAGAAAAGAGAATAAAAAGAAAACCAACCCGGAATTAAACTTATCATATACTATATTGTGTATATTGGCTGTGCCATTTTTTATCATCAACATTTCAACTAAGAAGGCTTCAGCTTGCGCGTTAATTTACAAAATTCAAAATTTACATATTGTTGCTCTCTGGTGTATAATAGACTCCAGGTGCCATCAGAATATACCTACCCATGGCTTCTCTGAACCTGTTTTTGTACTGCTTTGGGGTAATGACTGTAGGTTCTTTTCCAACACCACTGTTGCCAACTAATCCCTTTTCTTTAACCCAACTTTCCAACTTTTTATCCCATGTAAAAGTTCGAATACAATCAATTATACCAACAACTAATTCATCCTTTGAATTATCAATCCCAACAACTAATGAATAATCCATAACATTCATCTTCTCTAAAAATAATGTATCATTCCATAATGAGGATTTTAAAAATTTTTTATCATTTTGTTTTATGAATAGTGGTGATTCGTAAATGTATTCAACCATATTCTCATCTAATAAAACTTCATTCTCTTTACCTGTTTGTTCAACATGTCTGTTTCTCATCGATCCCTTTAAATCAAAAATTCTATCTATTTTTCTGTCATAGAATAAATTTTCCATAATTAAAATATCAATTGAGTATGATTTTGCATTTGGTAATGTACTCTTAACTTGGATTTGATAAAATCCAAATATTTTAACTAAAACACTTGGTAAATCATGAAATAAAACTTGTGAAAAATATTCAAAATATGCCGGAGCAAAATGAACAAATGCTTCTAACTCTGCTTTGCTTAATTCTTTAACAATAAATCTTTGATCCAAAGTTTTCAAAAATGTAGATCCACTTTTACCACCTGTTGAATCCCACTTGACACATCTAGCTAAACTGTCAATATAGTTACCATTCACACCACATTTCTCTCTTAATGCATCAAATTGTTGGGTAAAAAATATCTTACATAAAATATTTGAGTATCCCTCTTCCAATTGGTATTGTAAATGAAATCCTTTTTTCAACATTGAGTTTTCCAGTTCTTGATCAATATCGACTACCTCTTTTTCATTTTTTTTACTTTTATCCTTTGCATCAATGTTAACTCCATTTGTTTCCTTATTGGCCGAGGCTTCTTCATTAGTATTTTCATCAATATTATTATCATTTGAATCAAATGCTTTCAACTTAGACTGATAATCACTAGTTGATAAACAAAATGCAATAATTGAACTTGGTTCGTCTTCCCTCACAATTATATCAGAATCAACAAAAATGTGTTCTGAGGAACTTAATGGATATGATAATGGTTCCCAAAGTGTTGCAGATCTATCAGCCCAAAAATTAGTTAATGATTTTAGTAATGATATTTTTTCAGGTTGAACATCTTTATCTTTATCAACTTCCTTTTCCCTTTCTTTTTTGGTATCTTCGTTGGACGTTTGTAAATGTATATTGTTATTTAAATTGGTACTTGAATCAGCTCTATTATTTTTGTACGATGCAGAATTAACTGCATCACTTGCACTATTATAAATTTCAATTCTTGGTTTCATACTGCTCACTTTTGGTGTATATTTGTTGAAGCTGTTAATCTTTTGCTTTTCTAATTCTCTTTGATCAAAATATTCTTGGGTATCAAAAAATTTGGTAAGTTGCTTAACTTTACCTTCATCCAATGATCCATCCACAGACCTATTTGGAGCAATCCAAATGAAAGGATCACTTTGTTTATTTTGTAATTCATCTATTTTATTCAAAATCAATTGACTTTTATGCTTTTTAATGTCAAGATTTTTTGTCTCACCTTGAGCAGGTAATTTTTCATCGTCAATTCCCGTCTTTTCTTTCAAATCCGTAGATTCTTTATCGTCATCGTCAACTTCAGTATCCCCTTCTTTACTATCCCCTTCGTTTGCAGCTTCGTCTTCGTCTTTACCAGCTAAACTTTTAAACAATCTATCCAATTGAAATGCAGTAATTGTCTTAACATCCTTTTCACTCGGCAAAAATGTTTTAGCAAATGATTGAAACTCTTGGTTCCAAAAACTTGATAATTCCTGGACTTCTCTGACGATTGTATTTAACTTTAGATGATTATTGAGTTCAGAATTTTTATAAACCGTTGTTAATAACAGATCAATATCATGTCTTTGTGCTTCAACTTTATAATTCAATTCAGTTAATAAAATGTTACCTTTCTCAATTTCGTCAGAATTTAAGTTTGTACCATCTAGTTTGATTCGTGCCAAACGATTAGATACTGAACTAAAAAATTTGTTACTTTTCATTTTGATATCATTGAAGTAATCTAATTTAATTTTGTAATTATAAATTGGGTTCCAAAGTAATTGGAACCTTGGAACAATCAATTTCAAATTATCAATCCTACTATATTCCATACGAATTTCAAAGCTTTTGTAACTGAAATAATGAATATACTCCTTGAAAAAATCAAAAGCTGGATTATTTAGATTACATTGGCAAGTATTATTATTTTTCAGTATTTTAAAATCATAAGAATTGTTAAACCAAAATATCAATTCCAAAAATTTTTCGAAGGAATATTTATATGAAACATCATTCAATGGTAATACAGGTGTAGAATTTGAACAATTTTTGCATATACTCCAATTCATAATATTATTTGACGCAACATTAGAATCTTTGGATTCAAGAAAAATATCAATTTTACCATGATCATGCACGTAGGATCTATAATGATCCTTTAATGGCAATTGACAAGCGTGTTCACATAAGTTATTAGCCGTAAGGCAAACAGTTTCAATAAATTGGCCCAGACTAAAACTATTTCCCCAATAAAAATCCATTGTTTGAACATCTGGTCCAATACACGGAGTAGAATTTGATTTTGATATTAATGAAAATAAAACAGTAATTCTTTGATTATAATATGGATCAAAATATGATAATTCTCTACTTCGCCAAAACTGATCCCACTTCCTAGCATAAATTTCAGATTCAACTTTGAATGACATATCTTTATACTTGTAGATAGCTTCAACCAACTTTACCAAATCATCAATATCAACAATACTAAAATTTTCAATATTGAATAAAGGCTTCATTTTAATTTTATCAGCATTTGAAGATGACTTAAAAGAATTGAATAACGAATTATTTTCTTCAATTTTTAAATTATTACCTTCTATTTGTTTTAAAATCAAGGGCTTTTCGAATTTCACCCAAGGTGACGTACTTAACAACCTTTCGTTCAGTAATTTTCCAAAATCATGATACGATTTATAATTATATGAATATAACGGAGTTAAATTCTCTGGATTTATAATCTTAACTTCATGGTTATCATCAACTTTTAAACATTTGTCTCTCAAAAAGCTTGATTCTAATTTAATGTTAATAAATGTATAAACCATGATCAATAAACATCCTTTAACCTTTGATAATATATCATCACTTTTATCTCTCAATAATATAGTTAAACCAATTTTATTGGGGCAACCATCAAACAGAAAATACGTCTTAATCATATTATCGAATTTGAAATTTAAGACCTTAAAAATTTCACATGTACCTAATCTAGGCTTCATTGCCAAAATATCAATTGATGTGATAATTGTTGAATCAGTAAATTTGGATAATTTGATAAGGTTATTCAATTTACAATCAGGGGCAACCGAAATTCCCAGACTTGCAAATAATTTCAAAGCCAAACCATTGATTGAATTTGAGGACAAAATTATTGTTGGTTTTAAATTTAAAATCCTATCAACTAACTTTCGAATATACTGATCTTGTTGTGCAATAATTGATTCTAAACTTTGAAAATGATGTCTATTATCGATATCTTGGTCATATTCAATTGGAAATGTAATTAGCATTATTTTAGGGTTTTCAATGGTTGCAGGCATTGTTTTCATAGGCAATCTTTTTGAAAATACAATCCCTTCAACTATTTTGGAATTTTCTAAACTTGAACCAACTATTTTTTTAACTTTGAAGAAATTGGAAAAATTTGGATTTGGATCATTTGAATTGTCACTATTTTTCAAATAAATTTCACTATTATTAAATCTTTTTAAAGATTGTATTAGAATATGTGTCCACTCTTGATAATTTACAATATTTCTATCAATTAGTAGTTCATTCAATAAAACCTTTGCATAATTTTCACCAATTTTTTGAAAATCATCAGAAAATTGAAGACTTGTATCAACATCAAAATTGCTATTACTTCTATTAACTATAGGGGTAGAAAAATTTCTTGATAAGGCTTTTCTGTTTTTATTTCTGTTGCTGAATATTCTTCTTCTGTTAGATTTATTATTAGTCATAATAGAATTTATTGTGTTATTTGAATTTGACTTCATTGGTGTTAAATAATGTGGTGAATTATAGCTATTATTTGTGTTCAAGCTAATATTTTGAGTAAATTTACTATTCTGTGAATCAGCGGATTTAGGCCAACTAAATTGATGGTTATTCATAAATGAAATAATCTCAGTTTCGTCTTCTGATGAATCATTTTTATCAAAATCAGTTCCTTTTGCAGTAGAAGGTATAATGTTATATTTTTTAGTATTTGTTTTTTTCAATGTATCAATTTCAACAGATTCTCCAACTCTTGTGGTTGGAATCGCCATCATTGGTGGTGGTGAGGGTGATGTTATTTGAAAATTTTCCTTATTAGGTTTCATTATGGTCGAATACTTTTTATCAGTATCCGTATCATCCTTATTTTTAATTTTCGTACGTTCCTCTTGTAAAGGTAAATTATTTATTTCATTGTCAGTTAATTCACTTATTTTTGCATTATCGACTTCAAATTCATCATCTTCATCTTCACTTGAAAAATAATCATCATCATATTTATCTGCTAAATCGTTGCACAGTAAACAAACCCTCATATTTCCATTATAATTGAATTTTTTACCATCAATAAACGTTGTACAACTTGAACAAAATATCTTACCACAAATTCTACAATGATGTTTTCTTAAAAATGTAGTAAATTTTCGATCACAAGATCTACATTTACTTGCAGATGCATCATCCAACCAATAATCTCTCCCAATTCCAGTTGCTCTGTTTGAATTTGAGGAAGTTTTTTTATTTAAACTGATTGGAAACTTTATAATTGAATTAGAATTATCAACAGTCATATTAGTTTTCTTTTTCGTATTATTAAGCAAGGCAAATCTTGATAGATTATTCTGTAATGAAGGATTTGCAACACTTTCTGATTGGGGTTTATAAATGTGCAGTAAATTTGAAATTAATAATTCTGAACTGGATTGATCAATTTCATTGTCATTTTCAATATCATTAACCGGGAAGTAATTGCTATTCGTATCGTTTCCATTTTTAAATCTTGAATGTTCATTGTCAGAATCACTTGTATTTGATTTTGATGTGGAAATGGATGGATAAGAAGTGAAATTAACTAAATGTGTGGTTGAAGAAGATGGGGTCTTATCAAACAACCCGGACATATTTAGAATTGTACTTTGAATGATATATCTGAGCCCTAATTTGTCTATACTCTATTATATTAAAATAAAAGTATATGTAGTTCTTAAAACATGTTACATACAAATTAGTTAATGTGCAATCAAAAATAGGCGACGCGTCGGTGAAAATTACAGATATTAATTGTGTTAGAAGTGGTACACAATCATACTTATATGTATATAGAGGTAGAGCAATAGATACTGTCACAAGTTTTCTCAATCAAAGACTATTTTTTTGTTGACTTTAGGTTCTTCATTTATGATTTGTTGCCTATCGGTGGTTGGTGCATTTAAAACTGGAGGTTGCTCATCTTCAAAAAGTGGTGGTAACCCCCTTAAACTTCTTTGTAATCGATTTAGTTGTGACAAAACAGTCGGATTTATTCCACTGTATCCGGCAATTGGAGCAGACGCTAGTTCTGTTGAAGTTGCATTTAATGGATGATTATTGATAAAACCATCAATATTCGATAATACGGTTTCATCTTGTAAAAAGGTTTGTGATTGTATAATTTTGAAAAGAGTTGGGTTTGTGGTATCGTCTTTGATTGCTCTGAATCTGTGGCCTTGTTTTGACATTCTGTAGCTAGTTGTGTATGAGTTTTTGGTTAGACAGACCAAAGAAGGTGATTTAGGAAAATGACATCTCTATGAAAAGATTTTTTTTCTGTTAATGAAAAATTTCATATATTGAAAAAAAACCATTTCCAAATTGGGAAGTTTTTGAAATTTTAATTTTTTTGTTTTTTCTTATGTCTTATATAGTCTTGTATCTTATATATAGTCAAAGATGTTGATCAAAATTACGGGTGTTAGATAACGCATAGACATGGAGACAATCCTGAAGGTATTTTATTTGAAATCATGTTGTAAGCTATTATGATTCTCTATAGTTATTGGCTATTTGTAGAAATAAAAATTTGAAAGAAGATATTGTACTCTCTATCATCCTTTCCATTGTACATTACGCAAGTTTAATACCCTTTTTAAATTCAAATATTTTTTTTTTCATTGTCTTGTTCTTTCTATTAATATTTTACATTTTATAATAATACTGAGATTTTAATTATTGATGAAAGCATAATTTGTGTCTATAAACAAGTGATCTTATACAGGATATTCAGAACAAATAGAATAAAAAAAAAGCTGGGGCTAATATGAAGATGGTATAAAACATGAAATCACCGCAGTTTTTTATGGTATTGCAAAGTAAAGTAAATATAAATAATTGACTAGCTCAATGAGTTAAGAACCAACGCCCTTTTTCAAATCTTCTTTTAACAATTTGTCTCCCGGTACGAGATTTCATTCTAGCCAAAAATCCTAATCTTCTTTTTCTTTTTAAAGTGTTTGGCTGATATGTGTTACCCCTGTTACCACCTCTGGAACCGAATCTTTGTTGAATGAAAAGACCGGAGACTGCCATAATACCTGGAGCTGATAATAAAACGTTTGAAGAAGTAACTGATCTGAGTACAGTAAGGGAGGACTTGACAATCGCAAACATGACTGGTATATAAGGGAATGAGCAGGTGAAATATAACCAAAGATGAACAACTTCAACAACTTCAACAACTTCAACATGAAAAGTGAAAAGGTCAAAATTCAAAATTCAAAATTCAGAATTCAAATTTCAAATTTCGTTTTCATTCGCTGACATTAATTTATGTACATATTATATTGCATATGGTATTTTATATTTTAATGTTAATGGAGTTGTTTTTCGGTCAGTAATGGAAGAGGTTCTATCCTGTCATTGTTACCAATTCAACAGGTGAATTCTATACTTAATATGTCGGTGTTTATTTCTCTAGTATTTTACTCATCAATGATGGCAATTCTTTCTTTTCTTGCGGGTTTGCCGTCCTTCTGGATTCTGTCAAGATCTAACACTACACTGCCTCTCATGATTCAAATGACTTCAGGTTTGCTTATTTCTTCCTGCATAAACTTGGTTTTGCCAGAGGCAATTAGCAATTTGTCAAGAGAGAAATTAAACTCTCCTTCCTTTGGTGCTCAATTATTATTAGGATTCATTTCTTTGTATTCCATTGATATATTTTCATCTTCCTTCTCTAAATATATGGGCAATGTAATAGTTAACACCGATGATGATTCACAATCTTTTAGTCTAGATGATAATCCATTTGTTAATGAAAATTCATATGACAGTTTAAACCTATCTTCAATTAGATATTATTTATTGTCAGTTGTATCAAATTCAACTTCACTTGGTTTATTATTACACTGTTTAACTGATGGAATAATTTTAACAACTTCGTTATTATCAGAATCTTCACATGATAAAGATGTTAAAAATTCAAATTCATTCTTAATTATTTTAGCATTATTTTTGCATAAATTACCAACTTCATTTTCCTTGACTTCAATTTTATTAAATGAAAAGTTAAGTAATTCACTTGTCTTATTTCATTTATTGTTGTTTTCAGCTTCTGCTCCAATTGGGGCATGGTTAACTTACTTACTTGTTGACTTTTTTAATCTATCAAATTCTGATGATTCAAATTCTTTTATTTTACTATTCAGTGCTGGTGCATTTTTATATGTCAGCTTCCATACATTTATTTCTTGTCATAAACATGATTCTGATATCGATGACAATAAATCAACTAATTTTGATTCAAATGTTAATTGGAATTATCTCACGACAATTATTGGAATGATTATACCGTTACTAGTAGGATTTTTACATGATGATTAATTTATCGAAAAACATTCTATTATATATTTACAAACAAACATTATCTTTAGGGTTGCATTTTATCTCTTTTTTATATAACATTTGCATTATTGAAACTATTCTCTACGTATACGCTTTCTCATTAACCATTCGCTTTTCTTGTTCACAATTTGATTGGTATTATTAAGTCGGATTTCATTGTTTTTATCTAAAATTTTAACATAAATGCCACCATCAACTTCCTTTTCTGTTTTACCCTTCAATTCTCTTAATTTTTTCAACCTTTCTTCTCTTTTTTGTTTTTTACTTGCTCTATCTAAATTCTTTTGTTCTTCCATGTCATTGAAAACAATTTTTTTATTTTTATTATTATTTGTAACTTCATTAACTTTACTTGAAAATTCAAATGTTTCTAATAAATCTTCAGGCAATTCATCGGGTATTTCATCTTCTAAATTATTTAATTCTTTTCTCTGGTTTTCTAATTCTTTGATTTCTCTCTCTAACTTGGCAATCTTTCTTCTTTCTTCAATTTCTCTGTGTTTGGCTTTAGTTTCGTCCCTTCTTTTCTTTAATAGAAGTGCTTCCTCCTTCTGCTTTTGAACGATAGTTTGACGACTGGCAGAAACGGATTCTTCTTCTGGAGCTTCATCACTATCACTTTCATTGTCTTCTTCTTGAAGTGAATGTTTCTTAGATGTCTCTTCTTGCTTTAATAATTTAAGATCAACATTTTGATCAGTTTCATCATCAAATGTTTTATGAGATCTGGTTTTAACCATGATTGGCACCTTATTTAATTATTATATAGCAAATTTATAGAGATTTTTTTATAAAAAAATCAAGTTGAAATTATTGAAAAGAATGAAAAATTAATTTTTTTTTTTTCTTTCAAGTTAAACAAAAATTGTTGAGAAAATAAAAAATCTAAAATCAAAAATTGGAATGAAGAAAATCCGTAAAATGTTTGCAATTTGCAATTTGTGCTATTCCTTATTCCCATCAACATCTATCTAATTCAGTTATGATAGAGCTTTTCAGCAGAGGAACAAGTTGTAATACCCAACCAACAGAAAATTTTTTCCCAAATATCAATTAATTGATCAGATAATCCAGCAAAACTTAACATAGAAGTTACAACAATCAAAAGAAACAAAATTGCGACTATTAACCAAACCTGAGAGGTAGTCAATTTTGCGATCCAGTTACCATAAGCATTATTAGAATTTGAAATGTTGTTAAAAATACTTCCATAACCACCAATTTGATTTGCTTCAAGATCAGCACCAAAAGTATCTAAAGTATCATGAGCTAATAATAAAGAAGATTCAGGATTAAGGTTTACAGAATAAATAGGATTTGAAGATCCTGTAATTAATCTGGATTGATCGATTTCAGTAACTACATTGCCAAACTCCTTATTTTTTCTTTGTTTGTATGATTCAACTTTAACTTCGATTTTTTTTACAGGGACAGTTGAATTCGATTTGACGGTTTTAATGGTAGTTTTATTAGTTTGCTTGATCATGTTTCGGATGTTTGGTTCGAATATAAATGAAAATACAGGGAAATAGGGGAGGAAAGGGAAGAAATGACAAGGAGTAATGAAATAAACGTAATGGAAATAAAAATTAAAAGGTATATCTTACAGGGCAATATTTCACAAATTTTAATAAATTTTAAACTAGACTGAACAATATCCACCATCTACTATAATGTCAGTGCCTGTTGTATATGAGCTGGCGTCACTTGCAAGATAAACGTAAGCACCAGTGAGCTCTTTCGGAGAGGCCATTCTACCCAATGGAATCAGTTCACACCATTGTCCAACTAATGCTGGATCCATCTTTTTGACTAACTTAGTTTTAACATAACCAGGTGAAACACTATTTACTCTGATCTTCCCATCACCAATTGAAGACCATTCGATTGCTAAAGATTTAGCCATTTGTCTAACGCCTGCCTTTGCAACATTATAAGGAGTTTGTAATTGTGGTATATTAACAATATGTCCAGACATTGAAGCAGTCAAAATTAGAGAACCAAAGCCCTGATTTTTGAATACTTTACCAATAAATGCACAACAGTAAAATACAGAAGTTAAATCTAGATTAATGAACTTTTGCCATTTTTCAATCAATTCATCATTAGATTCTATATCACTGATCCCTTGGTCAGGCCAACCAATTCCAGCATTTGCAACAAAAACATCAATTTTAGAATGTTTTTTAATGATCTCATCAAACAAATTTTCAATTTCATCAACATTTGATAAATTACATTTAAAATGATCAACAGTAATGTTATTGAATTGATTTCGAATTTCTTCCACTAATTTATCCACTGGTGTTGAATTATAAATAATTATTACATTACCACCCATTGATGCGAATGCTTTAACGATTTCTAAACCAATTCCTGATGAACCACCAGTAATAACACAATTTTTGCCTTTCAATGAAAATAATTCATTGGCGGATACATTTATTTCAGGAGTTTCTCTAACTTTAAACATTGTGTAATAGTTGAACTTATTTATTGTGCATCTTTATAAAAGATTATTATAGACAACATTTTAATTCAGAGGGAGATTGTCCGATTATATATACTTTACTGACAATTGGATACCAACAGGCAGTAAAACCGTTCCCAATTAAAGAAACCGGCATAAAAAATGAAAAACTCCGGTGAGGCTGAGCCATCATGTGATGGTTTTCAGATTATTATTTGTGTATACTGCAATAATTTGCAAAACTATCAACATTTCCGACTTATATTTAATGTAAAGGATATTAATTAGTTGTAATATATGTATATACATACGTATATATATCTGTTTGTAGTTCTTCCTTCTTCTGGGAAGATGCAGTTTGTATAACGGAGGTCGAACTCTTGGGTAAAAACGATCTTCAGTACTGTGTGGAAAATCGAGAACGATTTTCTTACATGATAGTGACGTAATGAGATACACAATTGCGTGTGCCAGATCTTTTCAAATATCATCACAATATAACTCTACTTAGTAGTAAACTAACTGTACAAATATCTAATATGAATTTGAAGAAAGCAGTAAATCAACAGCATTTCCGAAATATGAATTAATGATTCAAGAAGAAAAATATTGACAAAAAATGATTCTACTTGAAATTGTTTGAACTTTCCATCCACTCCCACAAAATTGGACGTTGAACTCACTTCTCTTAAAATGATATCACATGTTTCATTTCTAGTCTATGGTGTTACATGACATTCGTTAGTCCCATTCATGCATCTGTATTATACTGTTATATCAGCATGTTCTCATAGAGAAATAAATGTTGTTGCAATTCTTACAGCAATATTCAAACCTTGAAAAAAAGTAATGTAATAACATTGGAAGACATCAGATAGTTAAATTAGAGTGATTTTATTTGAGTCATTCAAAAAATTAGGAAATATAGATATTGGTTATGTAAAATAACAACTATATAAGCAAGAAACACTTCGAATAATCTTGTTTATTAATAAATTGGTGAGTAGTAGTAGTTATTGGAAAATATTGGGTTAAATAATTTAAAAGCGGCCGTTAAATGGAAATAAAATAGTTAAGGGTACTTTAAATAAAATATAAATAAAATGTGTTTGATTATTTGGATCCAATTTGGACATATCACTTTATTTTATTGTAGGGAGTGTTAATCATCATTACTCTTTATTTTTTAGGTTGCTTTATGCTCAATTAATGATTTCAGGTTTTACAATCTGATGCTTCAACTTTTACGCAAAATGTAATAGTACCTTTCCTGAATTAACTATAGCTAAATTAAATTTAGCTTAAACGGTTTCGAAATAATATACTAAAATGAATTAATTAAAAAATGTTAGGGATCTTCAGTTTTACTAAATTAATTTACATTTAGTATAAATGAAACAAGTTAATTACGTGAAAATGAATTTACTGAATTAGTGTTTAGCATAACAAACATTAAGGTTGTTGAATAAGAGTAAACAAGCTGTTCAAAATATTTTTGGAATCATAATAATGGAATGATGAAATGGATTTATTACATTCGTAATGGTGAATTTTGGTAAAACATTATTCAGTTAATGAAGTTCCATAGAATTATCACATCGTAACCTCCTGGATATTATTTCGACACATCTGCAGCTCTACGTCTATAGTGTGATACCAATAGCTTAATATCGAATTTCAACAGAGAAAACTTTAAAGTTCTAAAGCCATCAACAAATAACAAAAAATATATGATGGAGTCATCTAAAATTTGGATAAATCTTTTCTTTTAATAATAAAAATTCTTTTTTCCTTCGGTTGACCATTTATTTTTATTATAAAACATATAATTATAAATTGGTGCTATGATAGGTGTCTAATGCTTACAAAACTTCTTAGAAATAGCAAAATTGTGAATTCATAAAACTTACAGTTCTATGCAATGAAATTTAATTCCTTTTAGGACAAACTGCGTATTGTATCTTAAGCTTGACACACGCTGAGCTGACCTTACCGCAACGATTTCGTATTTGAACGTACCTACACTTAGTCATATTAATATATTCTTATATGGAAATGAATGCTTTAGCTAAATAACTATTGAATTAAATTCAGTATGCTTATCTTTGCATTGATTAAACAATAAAATACTTGAGTGAGCTTCGACTTGCAGTAATTGTAAATCAAATGGACAAATAAACCTTAACTAGTATATAGTAACTACTTGAAATAATATAAATAGATAGTCAAACTAATAGATAAAAGTAACTTAAATTTCTTAATAAGTTGTAGTAGTTAGTAAATTAACTAGTCTAAGTAATTAAATCGAAAGTATTAAATGTTAAAAGAAAGCTATAAATACTACTACATATATATGTTAAATAAAACTTTTCTTCTTAAATAGATTGTCTCCACATCGATCTCTTCTTTCCTGCTTCAAATCAAAGTGGCCAATAATCAACCAGAAAAACATCACTTTATTTATAATAATTATGCTTGCTGGCATAACTGGTCTGGAATCTATGATCAATTGAAACTCTAATTTATCCTCATCTGTAAATTTAATTTACCCAATATAGATATTAATCCATATTTGGAAAATATTGAACCTCATAACATTTCCTATGTGGATCTTAATCAATTTAACTCGTACATCTTAATGTCACATTTCTAGTTAATCACATTAATGATAGCCATACGCATGAATTTTTGTTCATTGTTAAAATGTCATGACCATCGCTTTGATTCCCAAATCAGAGTAAAAACTTTTTCCTGGATATACGTGTATGTTCCCACAGAAAGGAGTAGAAATAAAACGACTAGAAATAAAAAGAGTAGAAATATCAAATATACCTTAAGCGTCAGAGACCAGAACTGAAAGAGCACCCTCAAAGTTTTAAAGAAAAAACTTAAGTCGTTTGAGTGGGTATACAGCTCTATTTTAATAAGAGGTAGTGCAGTTGTATACTGTATCGAGACAAAACTTTCTTGACAAATATTTGACGATATTTCAAAGCTATTGGCATATGTTTTGGAAAACAGATGACAATCTAAATGGCCCAAAAAATTGAGATTTTGTTAGATATAGGATTTTCATCAATTGAATTCAAACAATATAATTTAACTTGCTGTTGATTTTTCCCTATAGACGAATATCAATACCAATATTTGGCAAATATATTTGGCAAATTAAAGTTTTTTCTAATTCAATGAAGTTAGAGGTTTCTCTCTTTCCATTAGAACGAAGGAAAGTTATATAAGAAGTGAGACAAAAAAATAATTGGATGCTAATTGTAAAACTAATTGTTGTTTTCTTGAATGTTACGTGAATTCATTCTACATACATATACAGACCTATGGAAATAGCTCAGTCAAAACTGAATTTGGAACTTATAAAAATGAATTCATAGTGGTACTGAAGAAGAAAAGGGAAGAAATTTCAACATTTCACACAACTGATGATGATAGAAACTCAAAATATAAGCAAGAAATACCCATCTGAAAAGGGAGGATTTCGCAAAACTTCTGAAAAGTTCTACCTTTTTTTAACGTTTTATGATTCAATCTCAAAGCCAGTATTGATGAAATGAAACATCTCTTTAAGTTTTTTGAACTCTCGATTAGATTTTCTACTTTCTTTCTTAAAAGGGTCAGATATATTGTTGAAGCTATCAAACCTGCATCTACCATCTGAGGTGGTCATGAATAGAGAGGTGAATAGAAGATATATAATTAAAACGTAGTAGCTTATATTTAATAATGTTAACTTCACCCATTATTAATTAGTACCAGTATCAACAAATTGCAATTTGATTCCAAATATTCCAAAGACACATCACAAAATTGGAGTAGAGGGATTGAAGGGGGGAGAAGACCGTAAAAAAAATTGAAGGAATTATGCTTAACGATAAAAAGATTAATCAAAATATTAAAGATATGCTATTTAAATATGAAAATTTAAATGACCTTTAAAAGCGAATAAATATTAATGTCATTGTTAGTAATAGATTTTTCAAAAAAAAAGTTAATTACATAAATAATGTTCTATTAACATTTCATATAAGCTAACGATTTTTTTTGATACTCATACTATATATTTTATAAAGTTTTACATACTGGAAGCAATTCTTCCACGTTAGCTTGTATAAATTTGAGCATTATCGATACACTATTACAGTAACATATCTTTGTAAAAATTAGTTTTAACTTTAATTTTGAAATAAAAGCAATTGAATTGTTTTTATTATATTGTTTGTTTGTTTTTCATTTTTTTTAATGTTTTTTTTTATCTAATTCCCAGTCTACTGGGGGAGCTATCTATCTGGCCTGGTTTCAAATTTATATAAACTAACGAGGAATTTTTTTTTTTTAAGAAACATTTTTGTTACTATACTATATAATTTATAAAGTTTTACATATTGGAAGCAAATCTTCCTCGTTAGCTTATATAAATTTGAACGTTATCGATACAGTATTACAGGAATTGCTTTCAGTATGTAAAACTTTATAAAATTATATAGGATAAGTAACAAAAATGTTTCTTAAAAAAAAAATTTTTTAAAAAAATCTTTTGAGAAAAAAAATAAATAAAACATATAGTTTTTTAGTACCAATAAATAACGACTGAAAAAGCAGTTATGTAAATCAACAAAAAGGTCACATTTTAAGGAAAAAATATTAACTAAGAATTACATATTTTCAAAAATCTAAAAGCTGCTCTAGTATAGTGGTCAGTACGCATCGTTGTGGCCGATGAGACCCAGGTTCGATTCCCGGGAGCAGCAGAATTTTTTGTTTGTCTCTCTTTTTGCCTTTTAGCTTTTGCCCTTCACCCAGCGCATCACCTTTCCCTAGCGGGAATTTCTATCCATGTTATTTTTTAAACTATGCAATGATTTATAAATTTTCATGTTACAATCTTCTTCCTACTTTTGCCTTTAAATAACTCATTTGTTATATTCACCCCCCTGAACTTCTTTTGTTTATATACCCAGTCATCCGATACATTAGCACATAGTCATTATCCATATCATGAGTTTTTTCAATGATCAAGGCTCCTGCGGGGCTTCCTCCAACCCTTTGCATAAAATTTTAGACCGTTCGGTTGATAATACTCAGTTTAATAATTTTAAAAATGATGGCAGTATTTCCAATAATCAACAACAAATACATAATTTTCAGAATATAGATTCAAATGTTCAAAATGACTTTAATAATTTCTCAGATCAGCTAAACCATTCCTTTGAATTAAATTCTGCGAATCTTACTAATAGAAGTAATGTAAATGATCATCCTCATATTGAACAGCAACTCCACTTTCAGCATAATTCACAATTAGGCTGGGCTCAAGATTTTAATAATCTTTCAATATCTGAAATTCAAAATCAAGATCAAAATCCACAGTCCTTTAATACTTCTCAACAATATCTTCAACCACAAATTAATCATCAACATCCAATTAACTTATTAACGTCTAATCTTCATTCAAATCAATTTATTTCAAATCGCCATCGTTTTCAAAATATCAATCAACAAAATCAAGCTGCAATTCAAACACATGTTGAAACACAGTCTGAAGTGAACAAAGAATTTGATATCATGTTCAATGAAGTTGAAACTGAATTGAATGTAGATTTACAATCCCAGAATAATAAAATTGATGATGATCTCGAAAAGGATGAAAAAGAGGATAAGAGTATTGAAATCACAGATGAGGAAGATAAAATCAAATTTGCAATATTGGCTCAAAACGTTTTCAATATCATGAACAATACACCAAAAAATGTTTCTTCTCAAACAACAAATAAATTTAAAGCAAGTGGATTTATGCAGCTGATGAATAAAATTTCAAACCGTGAAATTGAGATTAGTAATGATAAGAAAAAATTAGTTGACCAAAACGGCACTGATGTTCGTTCAAGCTTATCTGATCCTCTAGCCAATTTAAATTTTAATGACCCTTTAGATTCGTCTTTTGATTCTGCTGTCAAGGTATTGCAATCTACATCTATAGATGTCAGTGCAAATGCTTGGCAAAGTGAGTTTGCATAGTTTTAATAGACGTTATGTTGAATTTGGTATTATTATGGGTTTTTTTCTTTGATGAATTAGAATTTTTAAATTAAGTATTTTATAAAAACGTATCATCCCTTCTTTATTACAATGAGGCAAAAGAATTTGTCATTTAGTTTAAGCTAGTTCTAGCCGCCATGTTTACTTTTTTAATAAATTGTTTGGATTTTTCTATTATTCCAAATTCATTTATAAATCAAGACTTGATGTTTGCATTTTTTTAAATTAAAGATTTACTGTTAGCACCATATAATTTATAAAATTTACATGCTGCAAAGATTAGATTTTTCCTTTTTATCTGATATAAATATTAGCATAATATTGTGTTGGAATTATATTTCGAATTACAGTATTATTAACTCAACTTCAGTTCTTAAAAATATTCAAAATTTCATATTTAATCATTTTCTTGAAATTTATTTTGTATTAATCGTATATAACAACTGTAATTTTGTGTTGAAATCACTTGCCAGTTTTGCCATTTTTTCACATTCATAACATGTATGGTGTGATCCACCTTTCCCTGGCCACAAAAGGATGATGAAAAGATTCATTCAATAGACCAACTTGTAATTTTTCAATTTCATTAAAGCCGAAATCATCTGAGTTCTGCAATCTTAAGAATTTCGAAATGAATTTACTCCAAGCACTTATTAGTATTTCATTTTTATCATTTCATAATGCAATTGATGTGTCCATCATGTTTATTATATAGTTTCAGATTAGAAAAGAATTTCTTTGTTTTTCTTACATGGATATAGTATGACAAAAGCAGTTAATTGTTATATTATTACCAACTAGCCGCAAACATTACTCTAGTATCGATTTTACATACATTTATATCCAAGTTGGTATTATAAAGAAAATGTTGACTTGGTTTTGTTGGTAATCTCTAGCCATTTGTCATTAAAGTGATGTTTAATTAGTAACATCAAGGATTACCTTTAGAACAATGTATGCTTTAGCAAAATTTGAGATATGAGCTTGAATTTTTCATCTTTTAATTTACATTGAGATTATATTTCATATATAGAGAAGGAGTATCATTATTGAATCAATTAAGGATGCCAAAAAAAGGATTTGGACAAGAAAAGGTTGGTTATTAAGTCTAAGGGGAAAAAACAAATGCGGTTTATGTGGATCGAACACATGGCCTCCAGATCTTCAGTCTGGCGCTCTCCCACTGAGCTAAAACCGCTTATGCAAAGATTTTTGTGCTCTTGATTGATGGTTTTTTAATATGATATCTTTCAAATTTTTTTAATTACATGGCGTATATATTGTAAGATTCCATAATCGATATAATCTTAGTACCAAAAATCTCTTTTTTTAAAAAAAAAAGAAAAAAAAAAGAAAAAAAATTAATTCGAAAAAAATTTTTATATTCCCAATATATTGTCTACAAAACAAAATCAATCTCTACCAATAAGCATTAAAAGGCTAAAAATAGAATTTATTGACATCTACTGATGCTCAGAAGAACGTAATTAGTGATAGGAGTTGTTTAGCTACACTGTTGAAAGATTTACGAATAATCAAAAGTAAAAGTTTGATTAAAATTTACCAAAATTGGGAGAAATGTTAATTTATTTAACAATTAGATTATTCAGATAACTGTAAGAGCAGAGACTCAATTAATAGATATATAATTAGCATAATATCTAGAAATAAATATTTTGAAAGAAAAATATTTGCAAAAATCAATAAAAAAACAATAGGAGTTAGAATAATCAAATTACCACAACCGATTATCTACAGAACCTTTTTATTAAGGTAGTTCAACAGTTGTTTTGTTCATAAGTAATTGCATAAAAAAGGACAGTCCAACAACCTTTTCTAAATTTTAAAAGCTTTAAAGTTGATAATTGCCTTCTTTAACTTATATAAAATGTGGATATATCAATATTAACTTAATTATCTTTAAATGAGAAACACAAAAAATTAATTCCCTTTTTGAGATAAAAACATATCAAAAAATAACATCAATAGAATACATTGATAAAAAATTAAATATTAGTAGTAATGTAATTTTATACATGAATTGATGAGATGATTCAATGCTTTATTGATATTTGATGCAGGTTTTCATTATCTATTTACGACCATCAATTATATTCTTATTCTTTTAAAATTAAAAAAAATAACATGGTTTATATTTAGGTAAAAACGTAGCTGATTCAGGCTTTGATTACTTACGAAAAAGAACTGAAAAAAATAGCAATCTTGAAATATTTCAATACTTATAATTGCATTTTATAAAAATGATATCAGATACATAATTCTAATTTTAATCATTTTTTCCATAGGTGTATGAATACATGTAGCAAATGCAACTGTTACAGGAAAAAAAACTGAAACAAAGGACAAAAAACATTTAAAATTGCAAAAAATTGTTAAAAAATTATGAATCTTGTTTACATTAAGGCCCTTTTTGTTAAAGCTTGTTGCCATTTTTCTGGCTTTGACAAATATTCAGGAAAAAGATAAACAGGTAACAGAAGTAACCAGACGATAAAAAGACGACAAAAGTAATTAAAATAAATGGAATAGCACCCCTATCCAGAGCTCATAGATTTTAACTGTATCTAAAACACGTAAAGATAACATTATTTTACTTCAAACCATTGTTTTAATACTATATAATTATAAAGTTTTATTTGCTAGAATCAAATTTTCCTCTTCAGCTTGAACAATTCATAATTTACATTAATCTAGAGTTTTTTTTAGCATTATATATATGTATTATTGTTGTTTTCATTTATTGAAACAAATTTTATAGAGAAGGCAATATGGTTATCATCAGAGTTTTTTTTTAAAATTTGGTTAGCTATATAATAATCATGACATTTTATCATGAATTTAGGTGGTTTTAAAAGCAATTCGGTATTAGCGTATTAAACTGCTATTAACACTACTATTGATTATGCTATTTGAAGTCAATTGCTAATTTTTAGTATTGACCAAATTTTTGAAGTTTAACTATCTTTTCTAATTGAAGGCATTTGAATCCACTGCTAATGCCATGAATCTATAGCCAGTAATAGACCTTAACTATAAAAAAAGAAAGAAATTGAAAACTCAATAGAAATATCTATAACTATAACTCTCTTGTTAGTTTAACTTTCATATCTTTCTTCTTTTGCATGATTAATCTGAATGCCTTTACCTTAGAGCTAAAAAAGTAGTTAATTACTATGATTAATATACTTTATTCTATAGAAGATAAACCATTTCTAATAAAAAAATGTTTTTCCAATGAAAGTAATAGATAGGCACTTTTTAATTTAGTACGTGACGATTGATTATTTGGATCATATAAAACAATGCAATTCCCTTTGATGGAATAAAAATCTATAATAAAATTGTTGAGGTATCGAGCCACGATATTTATTTGGTTATTTTATTACCATGGTAAAACTTTAAATTAAAACATGGCTAATCTATGGCATGTAAACTCTTTCTTACAGAGAATAATTTTTTAATCTAATAGATATTCTTTAATAAATCAGTAAATCCACCACTATATGACTTTTCAGATACAATCTTGTACATCAAATTGAGATTTGATTTTAATTTGGTGTATATATAAAAGCGTGAATATAAGTTTGCCAAAATTGATCTTTTGCATCACCATGATCAAATACATGTTAATAATATTAAAAAAAGAAGGGTCGTTATAAACCGGTTGATTTGAACTGTTTATTTTTATTGAATTAATTATAATATTCAATTTGGTATTTAATTTGGGCAGTACTGTTATTTACTGTGAAAATATTAATGATTTGGGTTGAGACGGAAGAAGTATATCAAGTGGGATAAATTGATTAGAGCTGATCTGAAAGCCAAGACCTAAAAACAGCTTAGGCTTTCCATCTGGAAAGATGAATCGATGTTTTTATCGAAGATCAAACATTGTTTCTAATCATTAAGTTAAGAAAGTAATAAAAAGCAAAGTAAAATTAATTGCAAACTCTGAAAATATTCAAGTAATACCGAAACCGCAGCAAATCTGAAAAATGAAAAATGAAAAAAATTTTTGTTTTTGGGGCGGTTGGAAAAGTGCACTTTTTTTCATTTCGGATAAAAAGAAATAACTTGAGACTTCGGGTTGGGTAAAGCGATGCGAAAGTTGAAAACCAAAAAAATGTTTCCAAAGTTGTTTGTTGTTTGTTGTTTTGATGTTATTATCACTTCTTTCTTTTCTTTCAGTTATCTAAATATCGAATTTCAAATCAATTATTCTTGCACGACCTAATGTTTTGTGATTTTTTAAACACACACTATTCTGAGTTTATGTTTATAAATTGGTGAATTGTATTTTAAATTCATTGGCTTTTCAATAAAGAAATTCATAGTTCAAAAATATTAAATCACTAAAGTGAGCTTGATTTTAATATTGTTATATGTTTGTTTAGTATTTTTTCCAGCTTGAACAATTTCTGTCTTGAATAGACTATAGCTTTTATAAATTTCTCTTTATTTTATTTGATTCATTCAATTGGATAATATGCAGCAAGAAATTACAAATTCAAACTTTCTATCCACTTTATTTTATTATTTCAATTGAAAAATTGGAGAAAACAAAATCTAAGATAAGAAAAAATTGAAGAAGAGTCGAATATGTATAAGATTTTGATCCAATTTTACAATCAATTTTCATTAATCATAATGCTGTCTACATTCACAACTTTTGTTTGATTTTTTTTGGTTGTGATCCACAATAATATCATATAAATATAAAATAAGATTCAGGGTTTAGTTTTGGAAAAAAAATAGATTGACCTTATACTATGTTGGACGAACCATGCAATCAAACCAAGCCAATGCAAACCAGCAGGAAAGTAAAAGATTCCTTTTATGAAAGTTAGTTTAATCGTTCTAGTGGACTGATGACGCTGTGGTTTTACTTTACATATGAGCTATACGTGACCTTATTAAAAATAAGGAACTTACGACAGGTTTGATTTAACCCAGGCTTTTATTTAATTTTTTGGAATCTATTTGTTTTAATTAGTATCATTGAAGAAATTACCATTGGTTATCAACTGTACCAATCAATAACAACTTTTTTTGATTTGATAATAAGAAATCATCAGTTTACATTTTCAACATCTAGATAAACAGTTATTTTAAAGTAATCACATTATGATTTTAGCATCCGTTGCTGATTAATTTTTGAATAAAACTGAATTTAATTTTATTCAAAAGTAGAAATTCCATTTTTATAGATATACTTACAAAACCATTCAGATATAAAAATACTTTTATAATATACTTATTCCAACTTTGTAGTATAATTATACCTAACATAATAAATACGATTTTATTGAACATTATTAGGTATTAGGCCACCACCAAAACACGTAAACTGAAAATTTGAAATCTCAAAAGATTTTCATTTTGTTTTTTGTTTGTGTTTTTTGTGTACGTGTTTGTTTATCTTCATTTTTTCCTCTTCTTTCTGATTGACATCCAATAAACTCA
>JAJLVQ010000030.1:0-129952 GCA_030570335.1 Pichia rugopelliculosa | reverse complement strand
AACAACAACAACAACAACAACAACAACAACAACAACAACAACAACAACAACAACAACAACAACAACAACAACAACAACAACAACAACAACAACAACAACAACAACAACAACAACAACAACAACAACAACATCAGCAGCCACAACCACAACAGCAGCAACAGCAGCAACAGCAGCAGCAACATCAACACTTACATACTCATCAACATCAACATCCAACTAATCATCAACATCAACAACAGCAAGCACAACTTCAAGTTCCTCAAAGTTCTAATCAAAGAAGGGCTTATTCACTTGCTTATCCATATTATCAACAATCTCATCAACAAGATTTATTATTAAAAAATAATTCCACTGTTACTAATGATAACAGTAACAGCTTTGATAATGAGCTTTTTTTAAATCCGCAGTTAGCTTTTCCAAAATCGTCAAACGATGAATATCTTATATCTCCTCATTCGTCTATTAGTTCTACCAGTAAGGATTCGGTTTTACTCTCTAATTCTTTGCAACCAAATTTATTATTGTCATCTTCAAAATCCAATTCAAATCCTAATTCAAATCCTAATTCTCATTCGAATTCAATTTCTGGTTCCAATTCGACTTTAAGTTTATCTCAAACTTTAAATAACTTCAATAATTTTAATAATTTGAACATGAATTCAAATCAAAATCAGAATGCAACTATGAACAATTCAAATTTTAATTTGCCAGTTGAATTACAATGTGGGGTTAATAACATTTTTAATAGACGTCCAAGTTATGCAAGTGATGTACACAGTAATCAAATGAAGTTTGATAATAATAAATCTTTCCCATTACAATTCAATAACTTAAATAATAATTTAAGAAATACAATATATGAAACTTCTCAAAATAATTCACATCCGAATAGGAATAATAGCATTGATTATTCATCATTACCTGCAATTAATCCACTATTAAATAGTGGTAATAATAATACTAGAAATAATTCTGAATTTGACTCAATTTATATTCAATTAGATGATGGATTATTATTAAATAAAGTAACAAACACAATCATTACTTCCCCTGAACTAAAAAGGCAATTTAATCAATGTTCTGGATATTTTGGAGATTTTGATGTTGCAAAGAAAGTTGTTAATCAATTGAATAACTTATTAGGTTTATCATCAAATCAACCACCTGAATTATCAAATCTTGAATTATCCATCATTCAAAGTAGGATTGATAAACTATTAGAATTTTTATTAAGACAAAATGAAGATTTAAGATCTTCAAATCATATTGGTAATAAAAATTACTCATTAATATTAAATAAAAATGGAAGGTTAGATATTATTTCATTTCCAAAAAATTCAAATTTACAATTGATGCCAAAAGATTTAATTATTATTGAAGGTGATAGGGGCAAAGATTTAGTTATGGTTTTAAAACCTGTAATTGAATTTAAATTTGCCTTATTCTTTAATTATTTAAAGAAAAAATTACACCTTAAAAGTTTAGAATTTGGTAATAGTTCTTCTGATTCAAATTCGAAACTATCATCATCTTCTACCAATAAGAACTTTAATAATAATAACGCTACCAATAATGGCGCTACCGCTACTACCACTACTACTAATAATAATAATAATCAAAAATCAATTATCAATGAAGACGAAAATTTCATCACATTACCAAATAAACAAATTTTGAGATTTGCAAAACCTCATGAATTGAATCAGCTGATTTTAAAATACAATGATGAAATTATGGCGTACAGGATATGTTTAAATTATTCAGCATCGTTAAATTTAAATTTGATTATTAAGAATGTTGAGTTTCAGTTTGATAAGAAGAAATTGATCATATATTATTATTGCTTACAACGTTTAGACTTTAGAGGTTTAATTAAAGAATTATTCAAAATTTATAAAACGAGAATTTGGTTATGTGCAATTTTACCTTTAGAAAAAAGCTTTAAACCATTATTAGACTATGAATTGGAAAAGAGAAATATATCAACTACTTCCATTTCTAATTCCTTAACTCTACCAACAAATCTATCCAATTTGAATGAAACTTCGAATGACTTAGTTCCTTCCTACAGATCAAACTCATACGTAGTTCAAGATAAATTTCCACAATCCGATCAAATTTATCAATTTAATGAAATAAGCGAACCAATCCATTTCCATTCAAACATTTTTTCAAATTTAATAAACATGTTTCAATTTGAAATATCAAATTATGAATTGTTTCAAGATAGATATTGGTTTTTAAATGAGAAACAAAGTTGATTGATATTACTTTAGTTTAAAAGCGTTTATAAACAAATAAGAAAGCAAGAAATAGTATATATTCACAAATTTATCGCTCCAGTATACGTTCAACTTCTTTCAAATGACGAGGTGATTTTATAATACTTTCCATCACTTACATATTTTTTTTTTCTTTTTTTGAAATTAGAACCATTTATTTTAAAGACAAAAGGCCAAAACATTAATTGCTTTTGTTCACAAGTTTTATTTCCTCTTTCCTTTTCGATGACAAAATTATACGGCGTCTTTTATAAAAATAAATTCAGACATGCCTCAACTTTCCTCAGCAAATAATTTTCAACTGTATTTACTTCACCTTACTTTCCCTTTCATTATTTAAATTGATTTCTTTCAGACTTTTTCATTATATTATCTTTTTTATGTTTCTTGTTTCTTGTTTTTTGTTTGAACACTCTTTTGTATTTACGTTATATTATATGATTTTATATCTTATTAATCTGGAATTAGATTAAATAAATCTACATCGAATTGTTTTTATTAGCATACACGTATAAGATATGTTTTTATTATGACTCGATTATATATGGTTTACAATATGGATGATTTTTAATTTCATCCATAGTTGCCCTTTTGTTTCTTTTAGTTAATAATAATTTAACAATTTCTTTAGCTTGCTTAAATTTTAAATCTTCATCTTGATTTTTCATTGTATACCATGACCATAAAAGCATTGCGATTCTATGTGCTGGCTTTGATTGTCTTCTTAATGGCTTATCTTTTTCTGTTGGTAAAGGATCAAATGGCAATCTGCCTTCTAAAATCGTATATAGTACAACCCCCGTTGACCAACAATCATTTTGTTTACCATCATATGGCATTCCTAATAATAATTCTGGTGAAACGTAATCTTCTGATCCGCATCTGGTTGATAAAAGTGGATTTAAAGGATCAATTCTCTTACTTAACCCAAAATCTGATAATACTAATATTGGTAATTTATGATTTGATAATTCAATACCTTGATTAATCAAATCAGTATGTGAATAATTAAGTAAGATGTTTTCTAGTTTAATGTCACGATGGCAAATACTTTTATCATGCATAAAAGAAACTGCAGATACAATATTTGAAAATATATACCTAATTAATTCAGGAGACATTTCGGGCCTACGTTCAGCAACAAATGAATATAAATCACCACCTTTGCAATATTCAAGTGCCATAATTATCCTAGGGGTTGGTTCAACAGTTTCTTTGTAATCTGTACCAATCAATTTAATTATATTGGGATGTTTTAACATTTGTAAAACTTCCAATTCTCTTGTGAGTGAGTTTTGAATTCTTAAATGTAATTCCTCAGATTGATCACCATCTTTGTTAAATGAAACATCTATCACCTTCAAAGCAGTCGTGCCATCATTTGCAAGATAAACTTTACTAAATGATCCAGATCCAATTTCATATGAAATATTCCATCTTTGAGGTCGAAAGTTACCATCGGTTGAATATGTTAATAAATGTAATGGGTGGATCAAACTTTCCTCTCTTTCGGAAGCTTCAGGAATTCTTTCAGTTTGTGGTATCAATTTATTATCATTATCATTATTGTTATTTAGAGAATTCGAATGAACTGGGAGTGAAACAACACGATCGATTGGTCTGATATTTCTTAGGAACATGGAACTTGGAAGAGCAGAATTAGCTTTTGATTTTGAAAAGTTCTCCAATGAATTTGATGGATTGATATTACTATCTGAGTGATCTGACAATATATTTCTATCTTGAAATTTGAATTCTGATATAAACCGTTTAGGTGTATTTTTATCCTCAACTAATGATATATTAGAATCAACTAAAATTGATTTCTTTTTGGTAATAGTACTTTGCCTTGTTTTTGGCACTCGTAAAGTTGAAGCTGATGATGGTGAATTTTCAATATTTGAAATGGTGGCAGGCAAATTTTCAGAATTGTGTGAAAATACATGATCTTGGTTTAATATTGGGCTTGAAAATGTAAATGAAGGCCTAGTTGATGATTTATTCATTACAATTGGAGTGGGGAGATTCTGAATTTTATCGTAACTATTATTATTATTATTATTATTACTTCTTTTGGCGCCGTTATTATTATTATTATCATCATTAGTAATGTTATTCCCATCAATCTGAGTAAAGACAGTCCCAGTTTGTAAAGGTGGAGTTCTTTGATCATTCAATCCAGCACTTTTCAACATTGGCGGTTGAATACATTCAAACCCAATATCATGAGTAGGATGGTCAATTTCCGATTTTGAATTGCTCATGACTAATTGAGATAAGACTGATTAGTTTTGTACTAATTAAGGACCTTTAAAAAACAAAATGATATACCTTCCACGTAAAAGACAAAAAAACAACAACAAATAATAGGACAATTCACCCAATCCCACTATCTAGTAAACAAACAACTTTTCTTAACTGAAATATGCTCCAAATAAATCTGAAAACAAGGTTAGAAATATTCAATATCAGCAGAAACCACAATATCGACAAGTAATTTGCAGTTTCCTCATTTGGGAACCAGCGCTGGTAAACATGAATCTCTATATTATTTATTATTTCTTATTTCAAATACTCAATGATTTGATTTCGATAATTCAAGCTTAGTGGCAAGTGAAGGAGACTCCACATATATATACATAGCTGTCAAGTCGCATAATGACATCAGTGCAGCAGACACCCAATCATCAAGCAAATCCACAGTTGGACTCCCAGCTACACCTGGGACAATCAAATCCAGATATGGGGTCAATCAATGAAACACGAACATCCGACGAAGTTTCTAGCATTCAAGATACCAATAGTGAACTTCCACAGATACCGCATATCACAACAAACATGATACCATTGAATGTGATTGTAGATCGAGTTGCCTTGGATACGTATAATAAGTTCAAGGAATTTTTCAAGTACATGGAATCTTCAACTCAACCTGATGTTGAAAGAAAGAAACAATTTTTAGATATGCTTGTTTCAGTTAGGGAAAATTTTGTTAGATTATATGTACTTTGTAAGTGGGCCAAAAATTATAAAGAAATCAGTAAGTTAATTGATTTATTTGTTTGGTTACGTGAGCAGAATGAACGAATCACCCATAGCATAATGTCATTTGGTTCAATCAAGTCATCGTTGATGAGCGCAAAAATGCCAGAACCTGATTTGTTAACATCTTTAGAAGTTTTATTACAGGGTAGACCCAATTTACCAACTTATTCTTTTATAAAACAAGAAAAACTATCACCGGAATTTGTTTTGAAAGTTTTAAAAAATTTGAATGTTGAATTATCGATCAAGATGTCTTTATTAGAAAATATTCCAAAGCCTTTCCAAGATTTTCGAATTAAAAACGGTTGTATCCATTTTGATGTACCACATTATTTTTCATGTTCATTATCAATGTTAAATGATTCAAAACTTCAACTAATTGATGTCAGTTTGGGCTTTGAAGTGGATTCAAAAATAATCAAACGGGCAACAGTTAAGTCAGATCCACATACCCTTCACAACATTCAACAATCTTCAAATAAAATTTTAGAAAGTAAAGGATTATATGGTTTGTATGATTTGTTATATACTTATGCCATTACATCTAAAATCAATTTGATTCATAAGCAATTAGTTGATTTAAGGATGGGTCTCTGGAGGGGTAATCTTGTACATAATTATAATTCAGAAAGCTCCATAATTACTATAACTTATTGGGTCCAAAGAAAATATGTAAATCAATCTACTATTCAAATTGGTAAGTTTGATAACTCTGATGGTATTCCTGAATTGTCATTTAAATGGTTTAAGGATGGAATTTTGGATGAATCACATAATCTTAAATTAGTAGATGAAAATGATGGGAGTATAGATATATTAAGTTTGATTAACAACATTATCAAAAAACATATTCAATCAATAATATTACAATTAAAAGAATCACTTATTGCATCAGTCGAAGATGTTGAAAAATTTATTATATTATCTAATAATTCTGAAAAATTAACATTCAAAATATCTCAGTTTAAATTTATTACATACAGTGTAGATTCACTAAGTGGATCGTGCTACTTTGAGAATCCGTCCAATACGATGAATAGATCATCTTTCAAAATAAACAAAGGGACTAGTTCAAATTTTGTTGAGATTTTGAAATTAAAAATGTTGATTAAAGAATCCGAATTTTCTTCAATGATGAATGCTACTGGTTGGGTTAATTTAAAATCAATAAGATTATCGGATGAGGAAATCTCAAAACTTAAGATAAATTATTCGAATTTAAAGAATAATAGATTACAAACAGTTTTAACATCAATCAGCATTTATAGAAGGAAAGATTGGCCTATTGGTTGGGCAATTTTTGTAGGTAATTTTGGATTCCAATCAATTGTTCAACTATGGTGTTGTAAGATTCAATCAGTTGAAGGACAATGGTGTATTAATTGGTGCAGTAAAATTGACATAAATGAATTGAATGAAAATGCACCCGAATTCAACTCAACGTTTAATCTAAACATTGAATCACAAGGGCAACAACCACATCAATACCAACAACAAATGAAATTAGAAACGCAGCATGAAGGAGGGAAAAAGGAACAGACAAATGAACAAACTCAACAACCCTCAAATCTATACTCTCGAAATTTATCTTATAATGATTTGATAAACTTAGTCAAAATTTCTAGTTCAAAATTAATATCCAATTTAATTGTTAAAGAATTGATGGATGAGGGCTGTGAATTAAAGATACTAAATTCTAGTGATAAATTGGTTAAAAATTTCTTGTTATCGAACTTTGATATTGATAATTCCCACCTCACTTCAAATGATAATGCAATTCTTGTAATTAAGAATAAATCATTATTCCATATTCAATCCTCAAAAGATTCATTAGTTTTATTAATTTCAATCAAAAATAGTAATCTTAATGCAAAAATATATGGACAATTGAATATTGAACAAAATCTATGGAATTTACCAAATATTAATTATAGCGATGAAAATTTCACTAACATTGAATATAATTCGAAAACAAATATTTTCAAAATTGAATCAGAAGTTGACCTTTCACATCAGTTCGGCCCTGTCAACAATGATAATTCAATGAGTAAAGACAACTTAATTTTATCGAATATATTATCATTTTTAAAAAAGTTTGCAAAAACTTTAAACTTATTAAAGTTAATAAGTAGTAATCCAGGATTAAAAATCATAAAAGTTTTATCAAATGGTGTTACATTTAAATATGGTGAAAAAGAAAGCGAAACCATAAGTTTAAAAATGTCCTCAAAAAATTCAGAAAACACAATTATTGAGTTTCCAAAGGAAAATCCACATGCCCCACACTCTGAATACTTAAATGAAATTATATCAAATGGACCAGTTACAAATAAATCTATAAAAGAGCTTGTTTTGTTTCTAACATTAACACTTAAATTTTGTCGTAAAGTTGATGAACTAATAATCAAGAAAGATGAAGAATGGAAATTGTTCAATAAAAAAAATGAAACAATTGATTTAGAAAACAACTCTACTGGTTTACAATTGATGCCCAAATATGGATTTTTGCCAGATGTTTTAAATATTGAAAATTTCAAGATTTTATATTTCAAATCAATCAAATTAGATGTTTTGCAAACTTCTGGTAAAAAGAAAACGACAAAGCTAGTAAGTGATATTTTTAAATTCGAAATTATTGTTAAACTAAGGCATAAAATCAATGTTGTATCAAAGAAACATTCTAAATTCCATATTTCGTTAGGAGATATGACAACAAGTACGACTGGTACTATCAAAAATGTCTCTTCAATCACTAATTATTGTGGGACAGGTGAAGCATTGATTGATTTATCAACTAGAGTAAGTACGATTCTTTCCAAGTATTTTAAAGGGGAAGATTTCCCAGTCGAATTAAACTCATGTGGTGTCATTTTCTTGAAAGATTCGATATGTTGCGATTTTGATAGTATTGATAAAATATTAGATGATTTACATAGCCGTCTTTACGAAGTTATAAGTATCGATACTCAAAATAGTTAGTTTATTATGTAAAAGTTTTGATTTTATTTAAAAGAATGTAATAATAGTAAATAAAAGGATAATTTTTCAGGTCCTGACGATAAGGTCTTTTCAAACCTGTTTCGATTCTCTGTTTGTTACCAGCGCCCGTTGTAAAAATTTCTATATTAAGTTAATTGTTAATTATTCATGTTTGCTTTTCTTTCTCTCTTTGAATTTATTGCTAAGACAAATTCAAATCAACAATGTCAGGAGTAGAGGAGATACCGAAAGGACGAGACCCTAATACATATTTTTCATCTTTATATCATGCAAACCCCTCGGGGGGATCATGGAAAAATAGTGCTGGATCAACACAGAATCAGCAAGTACGATCAACTACACCAAATGGAGATTCACCAATTGATGGATCGCACCTGAATGAGAGTGGAGACAGGTCACAATCATCCAAACGTAAACGTGTTAATTATAATATTCAACAAATTCAAGCTGAACAATTTTTAACTGCAAGGCCAAAATCCAAATCTTTAACTCAAGAATTAGAGAATGAATTTATTGATTTGACTGATGGAAATGCATCCAGAGAAAGTAATATATCAATTGCTGAACTACGACGTGCAAATAGAAGATTTGATGAATTAAACAGAGAAAACTATAATGAAAATATAAAGATAGAAATACCGAAAAATATTACAGGTTTAATAGTTAAACGTAATAACAACGCAAGTGCAGTTGTTAAGCGTTTATTGATATCTAAGAAAACATGGACAAATTTTAATGATGAATTAAATAAAGGTGAACTTCGACTAATAACTAATGGTATAAGTCCACTAGAAATCAAGCCTAATACTTTGCAACTTGAAAAATTATGTTCGATTTGTGGTGGTGTTAGTTACAGTTCATGCATTAAATGTACTGCACGTGTTTGCAGTATAAAGTGTCAAAATATTCACAATGAAACTAGATGCACACAGTTTTAAGAATTTACGAACAGTATTTTGTCAAAGTAATGTAAGATATCACTATTATAAATGGATTATGTAAAATATTCGTCAATAAACATATATATATATAGCTATTACACAGTAGTAAATAAGGTCCAAACACCCTTTAAATATCCAACGATTTCATCACCACCCAATTTAGAATCACCATAGATTCTGTCAACAAAAGAGATTGGAACTTCAGCAATAGTAAAATTCATTGCCCTTGCCCTAACCATCATTTCCATTTGGAAAACGTAACCTTTGGATTTAGTTGCTGCAATAATCTTTGCTAAAACGTCTTTCTTGTATAATCTAAATGAACCAGTAAGATCAGAGACATTTGGTCTTAAAACAACAGTTGCAAGAAAATTTGCACCTCTTGAAATAAGCTTTCTCTTCAAATCCCATCCATAGACACCACCATTACCAGCATATCTGGTACCCGTAACAATATCATAATCACCAGATTTTTGCTTTTTAATGAAATCTGGAATAGATTCTGGATGATGTGAGAAATCTGCATCCATGATGATAACAAAGTTACCAGTAACAAATTGTAAACCGTGCATGTACGCAGTACCAAGCCCTAACTTACCAGCACGGGGTCTCAATTGAATGTGATCTTCCCCATAGATCTTGATGAGTTGTTTTGCAACATCTTGTGTTCCATCTGGTGATGCATCATCCACAATAACAACCTCCCAATCGAGTTTGTGTTCAGTGAAAGTCTTTGCAATAAGATATGTAATAATAGGAAGGTTTTCCCTTTCGTTATAAGTAGGAAGAATCACAGAGTATTTGTCACCTGCCATAGTTTTTTTGTCAATGTTGTACCCAGCAAAAGAACAAAGAAAGACCACGTACAATAAAAAAACATATCAACAAGTTGAAAATTCATGTTGCAAATAAACGCGAGAAATTTATGTCCGTATAGCTAACAGACTATCTTCAAAGTACGAGTCCTTTCCCTAATTTACGCCAATCCTCTTATAAAGTGTGTTTACAGACAAAGAAAGATATTATGGCAGTTGATAGTTATATTAAACGTATGTTTGGAGAGGAAACTGCATCATTTGCAGATTCCAAGGTGCTATTGGTAGGTGCTGGTGGTATTGGTTGTGAATTATTGAAGGATTTAATTATGATGAATATTGGGGAAATCCATGTTCTTGATTTAGACACAATTGATTTGTCAAATTTAAACAGACAATTTTTATTTCGTCATAAGGATATCAAACAATCCAAATCGAAAACAGCAGTTAAAGCTGTTGAATTTTTCACCTATAAATCGAGACTTTATTCATACCATGGTAGCATTCTGGATAAAAGAATGTTCCCACTAGCATTTTTCACACAATTTAATGTTATCTATAATGCATTGGATAATTTGGAAGCCAGATTTTATGTCAATAGGATTTCTCTTTATTTGAATATTCCATTATATGAAAGTGGTACGACGGGTTTGAAGGGTCAAACACAACCAATATTTCCATACAAAACGGAATGTTTCCAATGCATTCCAAAAGAAACCCCTAAAACCTTTCCCGTTTGTACAATTAGATCAACGCCTTCAAAGCCTGTTCATTGCATTACTTGGGCAAAGGATTTCTTATTTTCCCAATTATTTGCAGATGATTTAGATCGTAGAAACGATAGGAATACTTATCCTTCTTCATTCAGTAATGAAAAGGAAGCTGAAGCATCTGAAGAAGAAGTTAATGAATTATCAGATTTAAGAAACATGGTCTTAAACTCTAAATTTGAGGATTTTGACTACGTTGCTACAATATTTGGAAAAGTTTTTATCAATGATATTGAGCGTCTTTTAAGAATCGATGAACTTTGGAAATCAAGAGAAAAACCTTCGACTAAAGGGATTGCGAATTATAATGAAATAATACAATCAATTTCAAGTCCTTCTCTAAATAGAACATATACTGAAACATCTTCTAATCAAGAAACAATTGATGACATTATTAAGACATTTGTGACCTCATTGTTGAAATTATCAGATCGTTTACGTAACGGTGAAAAGGTTGAATTTGATAAAGATGATAATGATACATTAAAATTTGTTATGGCAACATCAAATTTAAGGTCGATTATATTTAATATTCCAACCAAATCAGAATTTGATACCAAACAAATTGCAGGAAATATTATTCCTGCAGTGGCAACGATGAATGCAATCATAGCGGGATTTTCCGCATTATCAAGTGTTAACTATTATATTTACAAAAATACAGATGACAGAATATCACATTCAAAAATGATTTTTGATTCATCATCATTTGATAAAGTTGTAAATTCTTCTAAATTGGCTAAACCGGATCCAAATTGTCAAGCATGTTCCATTGTAAAAGGTATTGCCGAAATTGATTTGGAAAGATTTAAATTGTCTGATTTAAGAAATAGTTTAATTGAGAAATATGATTACCAGGATGATGTCGAAATAATGACATTAGATTCAAAATTATTATACGATTATGATTTGGAAGAAAATTTGGATAGCAAATTAAGTACATTTATTGAAGACCAAACTGTTTTATTAATTAACGATTCTTATGAAAAGTATGATATTATTGAACTGTACGTGATTGATATGCCAGGCTCCGGAATTAAACTTCCTGATATGGACATACCATTAAGAAATCAATCGGATGATGAAGATTTCGGTGAGGCTGAAGGATATAGTTTGTTCCTAGAAACGGAAACAAATGAATCAAATAGTATGCCGCTTGGTACAATTATTCTTGATGAAGATGAAGATGATGATGCTGTTATTATCGAAGAACCACCTTCAAAGAGAAGAAAATTAAATTAAATGTTTTACTTCTATTGTATGTGCAAATGGTATATAATTCTTAAGTAGTAAAGCATTAATTATAAAAATAATATATAAATATTAGAATATAAAACATCAAATGCTGATGTTTTTTTTCTTGAACGAATGAAAGTAAAAAGTAAAAAGGAAAAAAAAACTGTTAAAAATGAAAGAAAAAAAAGCTCAAGTGAAGGTGATAGGTAAATATACGCAGTGAAGAAATTTTTAACGTTTTGGAGTCGATCGTGACTTTAACTTATCGAACCAAGTACGTTTATCTTTTGATTTGTCTGATGATTCAGTGGGTGACTTTTCTGATGAATCAGATGAACTAGGTTCATTTCTATTTAAATTAATGCTTATCTTCCGTGAAGATGTGAAAGTGAATAAGCTCGATGATCTAATCCCGGATTGATCCTTGTTAGTTATGTTACTATCATTTGATCTTTTCTTTACATCAATTTGATAAACTTCATCGTTATCATCACTTACATTAAAATTTCCAGAAACCTGACTTGTTGTAGTTTTGAGGTGAAGCGAAGGGTTATTAACATCTGGATGTAAAATTTTCATTGATCCATGATCTAATTGTGGGACAAGATTTTTTGAAACTTCTGTTCGATCAGAACCTTGATCATTGAATGGTGAATTATCATTGTTATTGTCATCATCATTGTCTTTAGTAAGTGAAGTTTCAGAGTTTTCATTACTTATATGGCCCTGTAATAAAGAAGGCTGGAAGGAAAAGGCCAAAGAAGCAGAAGATTTTCTCATATTACTTTCTCCAATACTATTTGTTGTTGCAGCGTTGGTGGTGGTTGTATTAGTACTATGCTTTTCTGAAACTGAGTTGTTTTCACAACTATTAGCTTCTTCATAATTTTCTGCATTAGGTTTGTTCTCAATAAAAGTTGATTTGAGGTCAGTTGATTGATTGTTATTTGTCGTAGAATTATTGATGATTTCAACATCAGGTGTTTCATCTCTCAACGCCATATTTTCAGCAGTTGGTGTAACGGGAGGGAAATCATAAGATTTTTCTACATTTGAAGTATCTTTAATGACAGACTGATCAACCAAATTGTTGTTATTTTTATTTGTTAAATTATTATGTGAGTTTAGAGAAATATCAGAGCTTAGATTTTCAAGTGAAATAGCATTCATCCTCTCAACTGGAGATGACAATCCTAATTCCTTTGCAAGGTTTGTTTCAGTCTCTAATATATTATCAAGGGTTTCTTTATTATCAAAATTCATTTTGGAAGACAGTAAAGATGAAACTGCACTTTGATTTGATATTATTCTACTTAAATTATCTTCACTAGTTTGGGAATCATTTTTAATTTCAAACGATTTGAGTGGTGGTGCTGCTATTCTTACAATTTCTGTATGTGGAACTTGTGAAAATGATTTACTGTACGGTCTTGAACGAGTTGCCTTTGGACTTGAAAATGATATTTTAGGAGCCTCAAAGTCATCAATTATTAATTTCGGTGTTGGAGTAATCATGTTTTTCAATGGTGAACCTTTCATAACAGAAGAGTTAAAGGTCTTAGAATGGCTTATGTCATCATTTGCGCCAAGTAATAAAGTAGGCTTAGATAAAAGCTCAGGATCATTATTACCATCATTATATTCTAGTTCATTATCTTCTTCAAGTATTTGATTGATATCCGAAGATGAGATATTAGTTTTTTTATGTGATTCACTTAATTTATCATTTGAAATATCATATGAAATATTATTTGTAGTGTCATCTGTAATATCATTGGTAAGCTCATTCGTTTTACTACTTTGCTTGGCAACATTATCATCTTCATCAGCTAATTTATGATCATGAAACTGGGCCAAAACTTTATGAGAATATGTGATCATTGATTCAATAACCAAACTATTAATTGCATATTCATCAGGATTTAAATCATGAGCTGGATGAAATAAAATTGAAGGTTGAAAAATTGCGGCCAAATTTTTTGCAGGCATTCTATTTTTATTTGAATGAAGATTGAACTGTGCTAAAAGGTCCAACAAATAAAATAAAACTCGTTTTTGAATAGGTGGTAACTTCTGAATTAAAACAGCATATTCTTTCAATAGTTGACGGCGTTGATGAACACATAAAGTATATTTTTCCTTATTATTTTTGAAAGATTTAGCTGAATCTTTATTATCCATAATTTTAAGGTATTGAATACATTCAGGTTTTTCAATTAATCTATCTCTAAAAGAATCATAAAATTGAAGTGGAATTAAAGGTTCAGACAATGAACCTAAATATCTTCTTAATAAAGATGCTGCATCATGAACTGTATATCCGTCCCAATTGATTTTTGAACCATAATTTGGAGGACTGGAAAATATCATTTGCAACTCTTTAATTCGTTTATTCGAACCAGTTAATCTAAATATTCCTTCAACGTTTAGGGCATTTTGTTTAAGGTAAGAACCACATTGGATTATAACTAGGGGTGCTTTACCATATTCAACAGATAAATCATCTGTATCATTGTGTTTATTTGTATTATTCGAAGATACACTTGAGATGTAAATTTTACCAGAAGCATTTCTTGTAGAGGTTTCTATATCACAACCAAAAATTTGAGAATCACCAATCATATCTAATTGTCTTTGTTGCAGGAAAGAATCACGATGGGAACGTAATTTTTCATTTGTATCAATTGGGGAAGTTGATTTATCATGTAAATTTTGAGTTTGTTGTTGCTGATTTAAATTAAAGTTTGATGTTGAATCTAAAAATTGTGATAAAGGTCGAAATGAATGTGAAGACTTTGATTTAAATCCTAAAAAAGGGCGTGATGGAGTCGGAGAAGAAGATAATGTTTGATTTTGAGAATTTTGAGACGTTGATGATGATTTTTGAGGAGACATTACGGTGCTCGATAACGTATTACTATTTTTACGAGACTGAACCTTTATTGGAGTTGGGGGTAGTAAAATGGAAGTAGATTGTGTATGTGATGAACCATTAAGAGATTGTGATGCATTTGTGGAATCTTTAGAGGTATCCTCAAGTTGGAAGAGTTGACTCTGAGGTTGAGGGGACAAAACGTTAATATCATTACTTGTGCTACCATTTGTATTATTCACTATGATATTATTATTATTATTATTATTATTATTATTATTATTATTCGTGTTCGCCGCTGAGCCAGGAACTGTGATAGTATTGTTGGGATCGCTTATCGCATCAGACTTCTTCCGCAACCTGAGCCAGGAAGAAATGGAGTTCTTCGAGGGTGACATCGAGTTGGACGATGTCATAGCTTCGAATGGTGGTGTGTCTTTATAGCTAGGAATGAAGAATAAGAAGTAAAAATGCAGAAAACACCAGTCAAAGAAAATAAAAGAAAAGAAACGAAATATTAATTTTTAATTTAAAGTTTAATTAATTTTCAATTTTTAATTTTCAATTGACGTGACCCACCTGTACACCGTGTAAATCTTCTAATTTCTAACAATTTGCCATTCTGGAACAGAATTAATTGATTTTATAAGCCTTTTATTGGAGTAGTAGTAGACATTACAACCAAAGGAAATACATCCACATCCACAACTTACAGAAAACAGCATCAAACATGAGTTTCAAAGGGTTCCAGAAGGCCATTGTTAGAGCCCCACAGAACTTCCGTCAGAAGCTTAACATGGGCACTGTCACTGAAGATGCAGTATACGCAGATGCTGAACGTCGTTTTAAAGAATTAGAGACTGAAACTAAGAGATTAGCTGATGAATCAAAAAGGTATCACAAATCAGTCAATGAAATGCTTGACCATCAATTAGGTTTTTCTAAAGCAATTGAAGAAATTTATAAGCCGATTTCAGGTAGAATGTCAGACCCAAATTCTACTATTCCTGAAGGTAACCCAGAAGGTATTGAGGCTTGTGAACAATATCGTGATGTTGTTAATGAGTTAAAGGAAATTTTAAAGCCAGATTTGGAATTAATTGAATCCAGAATAGTTGGACCTGCAAATGAGTTGCTAAAGATTATCCAAGCAATTCGGAAAATGTCTCAAAAAAGAAGTCATAAACAATTAGATTTAGATAGGCATCAAAATTCTCTAGCTAAATATCAAAACAAGAAAGAACGAAGTGCTAAGGATGAAGAAAAAATGTATAAATGTGAGAATGAAGTTGCAATTGCCCAACAAGAATTTGACTACTATAATGAAATGATGAAAACTGAATTACCAATTTTATTTCAATTAGAGGCAGAAATGGTTAAACCATTGTTTATTTCATTATATTATATGCAGTTGAATGTTTTTTATACTTTATCCTCGAGAATGGAAGAAATGAAAATACCCTATTTTGACTTATCACAAGATATTGTCGAAGCATTCCAATTAAAGCGTGGTGATATTGAAGAAAGAACAGATGCAATTGGAATTACCAATTTTAAATTGGGACACTCAAAAGCTAAATTAGATATGACAAGGAGAAGGTTTGAAATGCAAAATGAGCAAGGTTCTACCTATGGTGGTCCACCTTCAGCTTATGGGGCACCAGGAAGTGCTGTATCATCAGCTGCGTCAACTTCATATGGTTCGCCTACATACGGTACTCCCCCAACAACTGCAGGTTATAGTGCTGCCGGTGCTGCAGGTGGTGCTGCTGCAGGTGCTGCTGTGGGTTATGGTGCTGCTGGTTATGGTGCTGCTGGTTATGGTGCTCCAGGTGCAGGAGCAGGTGCTGCTGGTTATGGTGCTCCAGGTGCAGGAGCAGGTGCTGCTCCTGCTTATGGTGGATACGGTGGTTATGAAAAGAATGACACTGCTGCCACTCCTGCTTATGGTGGATACGGTGGTTATGAAAAGAAAGATACTGGTGCTCCGCCAGGCTATGGTTCTCCATTGTCTCCAGTATCCCCTACTCCGGTCGGTGCTCCACAGGGTTACGGATCACCACCACCTGCACCGCCTGCACCACCTGCACCAGCAGGTGAATCATGTACTGCATTATATGATTATACAGCACAAGCAGCAGGTGATTTAAGTTTCCGTGCTGGTGATGTAATACGCATTGTTCAACGTACTCCTGATCAGAATGGTTGGTGGACTGGAGAATTGAATGGTATTCAAGGTGTCTTCCCTGGTAATTATGTCCAACTCTAATTTAAGGTTTTGTTTTACATTTTTTATATTTTAGTTTTCGTTCTAACTTTATAGTATCAATAATTTTATGTCCTTATTCTTACTTTATAGGATCAATTACTTTTATGTTTTTATTCTACCCAATTGTATCAACCATTTTTAATGCTTTCAATTCAAGGTAATAATAGTGCGGAAAAGGAAAAATTCATGAGAAATTGAAATCACAAATCATGAATTGTTAACTTTCCTAGGAAAACCTGTCAATCTATTTATTTCTCAAGTTGAAATACTTAAATGCCTAGATATTTTGCAGAATTTGTTAACCCAGAAAATGACGACTCGATTTTAGTTACTTTTAAACTTTTTTCAAATAGTCTACCAAAAACAACGGCAAATATTGCAAATCTTTTCTTTCCTGATCCAACATTGCCAAACTCAATAAGTTATAGAAAATCAAAAGTTACAAGAGTAATTGCGCCTGAATATTTAGTTCAATTTGGATATCCTGGACGCAGATCAAAAGAAACTATAAGAAGCATTCGATCATTAGTGGACGTTAAAGAAATTTTAAACGTTGATGAAAGCTATAATGATAAAATTAGAGGTAGATTAGGTCTAGTTTGTATTGCTGAGAAACCAGAAGATTTTAATTATAATATACAACATTCAATGGAATTGTGTATTTTATTTGTACCATGGGGAAAATATGAAGAGTTAAATGGTTATGTCGTCGTTGGTGAATGTAAAGAATGGAATAATTTGAAAAATTGGATGTCTACAATTGATGTTAAGCAAGATGAAAATAAATCATGGGAAATACCTACAGGTTCAGGTATTTGGATTAATAGATGTGGAAAATTACAAGAAAGGGAAAGCAATAATGAAACAAAGCGTACATCAAGCAAAGTTAAAGCATTTGATTTACTTTTCAAAAACAAGAAACCACGAAAGAGATGATTCGATTACATTTCAATAAAAGATGTTTAAGTGAACATGACCGAAAGAGTCAAAGCAGAGCTCATCAACCGGAGATACACACTTAAGAGAGAAAACTCAATCTAACATCAACACCACTAAAATGGGTCTCGTTGGAAGACGAGAATCCCGAAGTCCAAGCTTTCGAATCACACTAGAGGAATGCAGCATGATGACGCCTAGAGGAAGATGTATGGTAAAAGAGAAAGAAGAAGAGGAAGAAGAAAAAAAAAGCTAGTTGAAGCAAATCAATTCAAAAAAAAACAGTACCTCAAAATAGAGAATCGATGTATTGGAAAATTGAAAATTGAAAATTAAAAATTAGGGTTTCTGGTTTCTGGTTTCTGGTTTCTCGTCTTTTTTACTGTAGAACCATAAGTAGTCAGTTAGAAGATAGGTACGAGGTTATTGACCGAACAAACAATGGAAGATAATAGATATGTCCGGTCGATAAGATCTTCGGAACTAGAATAAGATCACTAACGGGTTATTATAATTTAAAAGTTATTATTTTGAGCAAGATTGAATATCCATTAAATGATAAAAACTTAAAATTAAATGTAAATAAGAATATAAAAGAAAAAGAAGAGTCAACAATGCAGGTTGATAAGCTATCAAAACAAGGTTTTATCCAGGAGAGTTAATAGTCCAACGTTATTTGTCAAAAAGAAAGATAATTCAATGAGAATGTGCATAGATTTTAAATTATTAAATAATAATAAATAATACAATTAAGAAGAATCAAATGATTTACCCTCAGAAAGAAAATTTAACACTAAAGGATATTTTTATGAATAGATTTTGGTACACTTTATATTTTCTATTAGGTACTTCATTGTTATTTTCTACTACAAATCATCCACAAACTGATGGTCAGAGAGAAAGAATTAATAGAGTGTTAATCAATTATTAATAAAACACTGCTCAAAAATTTGAATTGGGATAAATATTCACCAGTTGTTGAGTTTGCATACAATAGTACATACCAAGACTCAATTTAAACATCACCATTTTGAACTAGGTATAGGTTACAAGCCAGATTCATTGAAACAAATTTTAAGTTGGAATATTAATGATAATAGATTTTCACCAAGAGCCGAAGAATTCATGAGAAGAATGAAATTGACTTTACAACAAGCTCCAGATAATCTTGTTGAAGCTCAAGCATTGTAAGAACGTTATCAAAATAAGCTAAGTAGAAAATATCACTATAAGAAAGGCGATTGGGTTTTAATTCATTGTGATGTCTAAAACAAAACTCTAAAAATAATTGAGCACATTGTGAAGCTGTTAAAGTCTTAACCGTTGGACTTAAATGAACCATTTTCGAGAATCTATTAACAATTACTACCATAATCATATCATAACCTCGTTTAGTGGTTGGTAAACATGTAACAAAATCCATTGATATATTTATGTCCATCTTCCTTCTGGGACACATAATGGAAATAATCCTAGTAATTTCTGTGTAGAAGTATTATGTTTTTGGCAATCTAAACATTTTGCACAGAATTTCTTAATTGATGGCAACATACCTTTCCAATAAAATGTATCAACTAAATTCATATATGTTTTCCAAGTACCAAAGTGACATGCATCAAGACTTAAGTGAGCATTCTTAATAATCGTTGGAATTAAATAAAATTCTTTTGAAAATATAATAAATATCAGCCTAAGTTTTATCTTTCTTCAATCCTTTAATTATATCTTTCTTTAAAATCTATAATAATATCGTTTGTTGTAACTGTAAAATTGTGTTGATAAAGGTGATAGTGTTGAAATGAAGGAAGGAAGGAAGGAAAACTCAACAGAGGTTGTCAAAATCAACGAAAATAGGTACGAGGTTATGGCTTTGAAATTAATCAGGATACGATTAGTAACTCCGACAAAATTTATAACATTAATTCAACAATATTTGCAGCCTTTAGATTAAGCTGAATATCACTATTAGATATAACAATATTCTGAAGAATAAATAATATGGCAGCTAAAGGTGAGTCTCGAACTTCTACATATGTCTCATCACATTCCAAATGTTCTAATGATTGTTTCATCAGATTAACTGTTCCATTTACTTCACCTATTGTTGGATCTACTTTAGAAATTCCCTTCTTGAAAGCACATCTAGATAAACCTTAGTTTATAAGTTCTTGCCAGTCCATTTATACACAAGTCCAACTGGTGAGTCAAATGTTTCGAGTATACCAATTCCGATCATTAGGGAAATTACCCAATCAATTCCAACTCCTCTAAATTTTACAATATTGATACCAGGTCCCACGACTACTGGTTTTTCTTTAACTATTCCAACCCTCTCTGTTGTATAATATTCTCTTTTAAAAGATTCCTGCTTTTTGGTTAATTTATCATTTGCCGTAATGAATGGTTTAAACCACTTTTCTCGTAATTCAGAATCCAAAATCATTCTTTCTCTTGTCTTCGATGTCGTTTCAGTTATCCATTTTATTGAATTTTTAACAACTCTCAATAATCCGCCTAGATGGGGTAGTGTGATATTATATATTCCAGGTGTGGGATCAGAAGAAGATATACAAATCAATCCTAAATTAATTAATTTCGATATATTTAAATTTGAATTCAGTAATAAAGTATTAGTTAATTGTGATGATTGGTTATTCGAGTATATTAATTCTTTATAATTTTCTAACATATCTTGATCTGATTCATGAAAACTTGAATCTAGTATACGATTAAATTCATCGTTTAATACTAATATGGTAAATCCAAAATTCTCAAAATTCATATCTAAGAGACGGAATTGTCCCGATGAAACTAATTCATTAATACAGAGATCAACTTGTGTTTCTTGTCCTTGGTACAACGCATACAATTGATCTTGTATGAAAACTTTAGGGTATTGCCTTGATATCCGTGAAGTTTTTGAATTTTGCGATAATAAACCAGAACCATTGACACCTACACCAATTTGTGGGAACAAATATGAATATGACAATCGTTCGCCGATTATAAGTAATGATTCATTACTTACTTTCTCATTAAGATTGACATGTGGGAAATGTAAATTTGGTAGGTTTGTGGTAGTTACTTGACGAAGAACATTTTCAGATTCAATATCATCGTTTTCCTGGAAAAAAGACTTTTTATGTCTTTTCTTACCCGGTTCAACCTTAGAAACCCCTGAATTTCGTGTTTTGGATTGTAGTTTGGAAAGTCTATCTCGAAGTGAAGAAGCACCCATTGCTGGCAAACTCATATAGAAGCCAAAATCTAAAGTCTATAAATTTTATATCCGCTATGTTCCACGAAATTAACTCATGCTGAATAATAAATTCTAAATTCCTGTTTAAATAAATTTAATATTTCTTATACTTTAATAAGATGGATATATCTCTTCAAAGTTCAACCAACTTCAATACAAACAAACAAGATGCATTATCAATTCGATGTCAAGATGTCATGTTCAGGCTGTTCAGGTGCAGTTACAAGAGCATTAAACAAACTTGAAGGCATTGAAAAAGTCGATGCCAATCTTGAAACTCAAACTGTTGATGTCTATACAGGCTCTGTTGATTACGAAACTGTTTTGGCAAAAATACAAAAAACTGGTAAAGAAGTTACCGGTGGGAAAGTTATCTCTTAAACTAGAAAGAAGCAGTTTTTCAAAGGATAAGAAAGCATTTGACATTTTGAGCAATTACTATTCACCCATGTATAAGTTAAAAGTTGAATTGTTAGACTAAGCATAACATATATTTGCATTAATACCATATAATTCTATGTAACAATTATTTTTTTGTCAAAAGACAATCTAATATATATTGTAATTTACATATACGTTGGTATATATCGATGTAGATATAGATATATATGGAGCTGATGGCCAGGCAGAGACTCTGTTGATTGGTCACGTGACAGAAGTCTACTTTATCGAGAAAATTTGAAGAAATTATCTCCAATTTAAACAGTGTTTCAATATTGATATAATAATGTGGAGAGTCTTTTGATGTTCATCTGTTTGTTGATATACAATCTTTATGGGGACTGAAGATATTAATGTTAGTACAGAGAACATGGGTGTTCTTTCCCTCTTCAAAGTTTTACAAACAGATCCATATTTATCCTTTATCTGTGGTGGTACTGCAGGTGCACTATCAAGAACTGCAGTTTCACCAATGGAAAGAGTTAAAGTTCTTTTCCAAGTTCAGGGTACTGGTTCAGGGAAATCATATACAAAGGGCACACTGTCCACTATTGCACAAATTTATAAAGAAGAAGGATATAAAGGTCTGTTTAGAGGTAACGGTATAAATTGTATTAGAATTGTTCCATATACCGCAATTCAATATTCAGTTTTCGAAAATTTGAAAAAAATTGTGACAAATGGTGAAAGGAATTTAACAACAGCTGAAAAATTGACATGTGGTATGATTGGTGGTTTAGCAAGTGTTGCAGGCACGTATCCAATGGATTTAGTTAAAACAAGATTAAGTGTGCTAACTGCGAGAAGTTTGAAAGGTGTACATCATGGTGATATCATTAAATCAAAAATTGATTTATCAATGTGGGGTAATTTAAAAGAAATATATTTGAAAGAGGGTGGTATTAAGGGTCTTTATAGAGGTTTCATACCGACAAGTTTAGGTGTTGCACCCTATGTTTCATTAAATTTTTCGATATTTGAAAAAATGAAGGAAAACTTCAAATATATTTATCCAAGTTGGGAAGATGGATCGAAAACTATTGAAACATCAGTTATTCTTTTGATTGGTGCATTAAGTGGTGGTATGGCACAATCAATAGTATATCCATTTGATATTCTACGTAGAAGATTCCAAGTTGCAACGATGCATGATGGATCTTTGGGATTCAAATATAAAAACACCTGGGATGCTCTTTCAAGCATTGTTAAACAAGAAGGAATTAAAGGTTTATATAAGGGTTGGACTGCAAATATGTGGAAGATTATGCCAAGTATGGCTGTCCAATGGGCAAGTTATGATATCATACGATGTGCTATTGCTGATCTATAAGAATGCTAAGATGTCCTTTTTCATTGTATATAAATTTAGAGTTTATAGAATCATATAAATTAAATGATAATCTGTATTATTAAATTGGAAAGGAATTCAGTGAAAGCAAATATAATGTCATTTGTTTGAAGATCATTCCCTACCATAATGTTGTTTTGACAATACAAAAAAAAAGTTGCATATTATTATTTATTGACTACGTCTTAAGAGCGTGCATATCTTCCTAATCGAGATGGGCTTGATATTCAAAATTTAAAATTCATGTTCCCATTAGTGTTCAAAAAACTATATATGTAATATATTGTATTATATTATATTGCCCTTCAACGATGCCACCCCACCTGCCAACACGTCCAGATACAATGACATCTCCACATTCACAGCCACCCCTTACATTGACACTTCCCACTATTAAATCCATTAATCGGATTAACCCAAATAATGAAAATAATCCACTAGGTTTACATATGTTTGGAACACAATTGACATCGACGACAACTGGAACAACAAACATGGGATCAAAAGATGATACAAATTACAATAAATTTTATATTCAATTATTAGAAAACATAAATTTAGATGATGAAAATGTAGTTCATGAATTAATAAAAAAACTACTTGATTTACGTATTGAAAATGACAAACTAATAAATAATTTATGGCATAAAATTGAAAATATTGATGATCTAAAAAGCAGCAAATCAAACTCGAATAATCCAAATAGTTTATTATATGACCCAAAGTTAACAAATTTAGAGTTGTTTGAAATACTGAAAGAACAAAGATTATATAATTCTGAAATTTCCAAAACTATAGAAAAGTATGAGAATTCAATTGATTTAATTATGAAAACCTTAATTGATTCTAATATTCAAATTTCTCAAGATTTAATAACTGATTTTAAGAAGGAATCTAAAAATGTTTATTTGAATGATGATCAAATGTGGAATGAATGGTTGGAATTTAGTATGTTAATTGACAATATTTCTGACTTTGATAATAAAATTATAAACTCTTTGAATGGATTGTAAAATGTTGTTTGTAATTATGATATCTGCTAATTTTTGAACATAATTAAGATATGATATGTTTGGTTTATCATTGATTAGGATAAGAGTATATAAAATTGCGGGCCACTACTTATTAACCTCTTAATCATACCCAACAACTTGACTTCACAAATAAGAAAAAAAGATTTAGTTTAGAAGAGTAGTAGAATGCATAGCTCTTCTATGCTATTCGGGGGTGCTTTTTGAGATTGGATGAAATAACATTTAGTTGTATGCTTGATATTTACGAGAAGAGTTTTTGAAGTACTTACGAATAACTACTGACTGGTCATCCTCATCGAATCTTTATGACGAACCAATGTACCAGCTCTCTGTTCTATAAGAATTCATTACATAAGGATATAGATGTGTATAAAAGAGGTAGGAATTCATTTTATGAAACTTTGGAATTTGTGTGGGTACTTGGTACCTGAAAAACTCCCACAAAGAAGTAAACCTTCCCAGCAAAACGCGATTCTCCAGCATCACTATGTAAAACTGTCACTTACTGTAATAATTCTTCCAAATATTTTAAGAATCACAAACAAAACTAATATTCACGTGTATCACTAACAACTCCTGCATACCCAGTCATGAATGATTTCCAGCCTCCTACTGTCCCTATTCCTCGACCACTACATACATATACGTACTACTCTCCAATACCTAAATCTATTAAAACTTCTTTGAAACCAGTACATATTGTGCTAGGCATAGATGAAGCAGGTAGAGGACCAATCATTGGACCTATGGTTTATTCATTGGGATATTGTACAACTGAATATAGTAAAGATATTTTACCAAACTTAGAATTTGCAGATTCGAAAAAGTTAACAGATATAAAAAGATGGGAATTGATGAATCTAATATGTGTCGATGAATCATATAACAGTGAATTAGGATATGTAATAACGTCCTTGACAGCTACTGATATAAGTAAAGAGATGCTAAGACCTAGTCAATATGTTATCAATTTAAATGAACAAGCACATATGACTACTATTGGATTAATTCGTGGATTGATCAATAAGCTAAAGGATGAAGTAGAAGTTGATGTTATTATAGATGGTGTCTATATCGATACAGTTGGACCACCAGCTAGTTATAAGACTAAATTGAGAACATATTTTACCATTGATGAAATTTTGGATATTAAAGTTGAAAAAAAGGCAGATGATACATATCCTATAGTATCAGCAGCAAGTATAGTTGCCAAAGTAACGAGAGATTGGTCTGTTAAATGTTCATCGAATGGAAATGAATGGGGTTCAGGATATCCATCAGATCCTAAAACGATTAAGTTTATAAATGGGAATATCAATCCATGGAATGGATGGGATTCGAATGTTAGATATTCTTGGGGTACTGCTAAGACAGCATTAGAAAGGTCAAATGCTATTGAAATGAGATGGGAACATGAATTGGTTAAGAAACATGGATTTGATGATGTTATTGGAATGTTTGGCAATGGGAAGACTAATGACAGTAAATTTGAAGTTCACAAAGATTGGTTTATATGATGTGAAACTAGAATTGAAACTTATTTTTAGTAAAATATTTTCTTAGCTTTTTTATAGATTTTTATACAGATTGATTAAAACTAATCAATTAATTAACTAATTGGTTGCTATATTAGTAATTGGTTCATCCTCATATTCAACTTCAATTCTAGCTCTCTTAGTCTTTATCTTCTTTCTCTTTGGTTGATCAACATCTTGTTCATCATCATTATCAGATTCTGATTCACTGTCATCAGTATCATTACCTAACCATTTTTCTAAATCTTCCATATCGACCATTTCATCTTCATCTTCATCATCCATATCTTCTACATATTCGATTTCTCCACCATTATCATCATCATCGGAATCCAATTGAATATCTTCATCAGAATCAAATTCTTCTTCATCTTCTTCTTCATCTTGTTCATTTTGATCAATTGATTCAATTTTACCCAAAACTTTTTTCCAAATTTTATCATCAACATTTAATGGATTATCACCATATGCACCACTTTTCAATCTATCTAATAATTCCTTTTCAATTGCCTTTTCAATTCTTGCAGATGCTAAAGCTTTACGTTCTCTCTTTTCTTCTCTCTTTTTAACTTTATGTTTAACTCCAACATATGATCTCTCACTTATATCACCCCTTTCTTCACGTAATGCCATCCTACGTTCATTGATTGCAATTTGTTTTAACCTTGTGAATCTTTGTTTACATTTATTGATATTAAATTCAGACCAATATAATAAATTTTCATTAATTTGATTTAATGCAGTTTTATAATTTTTAGATAAACGTATACGTTGCCATAAATTTTTTGGAGTATGAGAACGTTCAACAGTTTTCATATAAAGATAAATCCTACCATCGACTTGTTTGATGGTTGCATATTGTGAATTAGCTAATGGACATGATCTACGATCACATAAACCTGTAACATTGTATTCATTACGACAAAAATCTTGGTTATTTTGTGATTGATGTGGACGAATTTGAAATGAACAAAATTGTTTGTTAATGATTTGCCAAACGAGATCGTCAGACATAATGATGAGATTATAGTGTAATGAAAGGAAAAAGAGGGGGGGGTATAAAGATATAAAAAGTACTATAATATATAGGAAAATTATAGAGAAAAATTATTAAATTTATTATTAAAATAATAAAAAAAAATTTTTTTCTCTTTTCCAATCTGAAAAATCTGAAAAATCTGAAAAAAAAAATAAAATTTAAAAATTTAAAAATTTCTTTTCTTCTCCCAATGAGAAGAAGAAAAATGAAAATCATTTTAGTGGCGCGTCGGCCGACGCAGAATCAACAATCCCCTGGTATCTTTCCACCTTGATAAGGACAACGTCTTTAAATTTGGCCCTTACACCAGCCTTTCTGATGAGTTGATCAAGGGTTTCCTGTTGGTTCCAATGTTGTTCATGGGCTACTTCGGGGAGAAACGTGGAGGAATGGGTGTGGCCTCTGTAGGAGAAAACCAAGTGGATTCCGTGGGTGCCCACGGTCCAATCCATTGGAGAATCAGTAATGTCCTCAAATTGGGCGAGAATGGTTACGGAGCAGGATAATTGTGGGAATTCAGCTGCTGTGATGGGGGGGAAACGAGAATCTTCATGGGCTGCGATGAGTGCATAGCGGGCGATTCCTGAGGGGAGTGGTTGAGGTGCGAAGGTTCCGATGCATCCACGGAGGGCGCCACCCTTGGAATGGTAGGAGACGAAGAGGGGCGCTGGAGGAGCCGTAGGCGGTGGCGTTGGAGGGACGGCGGCATTGGGGGAAAGTGAATGGGCGAGAGTTGCAAGGGCGTAGGAGGCGTAGTGGGGCATTTGTGGATAAATAGAGGGTGGGAGGCAGATAGATAGAGGTAGAGAGATGAATGTGCTTCTTCTTCTTCTTCTTCCTTTAAGTAACTCAACTATATATAAGATATAGGTAAAATAAAAGAAAGAACAATGATTGCTACAACGATTAAGAAGACCGACACATCCAAACTTGCCGTCTTTGCAGCTGGATGTTTCTGGGGGGTGGAACATCTTTTCAGAAGACATTTCCCACGCGTAGTGGATGTCAAGGTGGGTTATGCCAATGGTCATGGAGAGAGTCAAACCAGTTATCAAGAGGTGTGTTCAGGGAAGACCGGTTTTGCAGAGAGTATCATAGTCAGTTACGAGCCCGATCTTGTTAGCTATGAATCTCTAGTTGACTTCTTCTTCAGAATGCACGATCCTACCACTTTGAATGCCCAGGGTAACGACCGTGGCACCCAGTACAGAAGTGGTGTCTTTACCATTGGAGATGATCAGAAACATATTGCAGAGAGTGTTAGAGACAAGTACCAGAGAGAATGGTATCCTACAAAGAGAATCACCACTGTTGTTGAGCCTCTAAAGGTGTTTTACGATGCTGAAAAGTACCATCAATTGTATCTTGACAACAACCCCAATGGGTACCAATGTGCTGCACATTATGTTAGAGAGAAGCCAACTTGATGATGGATTATCCAATATTACTATTACTATTTCTACTAATTACTAATCAACTATTACTACTCTCCATCAGACATTTTATCCATTTGACATTAATGATAAATTTATTAATAATCAAATCGAAATTTCCGCGCTCAAACAAATTTTTTTTTTTTAATTTTTCACTTTTCACTCTTAAGAAAAAACAAAAAACCTCTTTAAAACCTCTTTAAATCTTAACAAATGTCTAAATATTATAAATTTATTATACACTAATCTAATATCCTTAATATAACAATCGCCTCACCAGATGTACTCAGACTACTCCGATGATGACCACGACGATTATCAATTCAACGAGGATGATTTGAATGATGATGATTATGATTTATTATATGACATGTTACCATTGTTCAAATCTCAAGTCTCTGAAGAAAATTACAACATCGATGAGCAACTCTTAAAAGAGTATATTTGGGAATCCGGTTTCGATCTTGATCATGCAATGCAAATTGTTATCGATAATCACAAACGTATGTATTACTTACTATCTATTATCTTCTAATGTTCTCTGTCATTCATCATTGTTTCTTTACTTCATTAATTTCATACAACGCGCAAAGTGTATTTTTCTTTCTTGCCTGTTGACCACAATCTTGCTCTTCTCTCAAATCAATGTCAAAATTACAATTACTTGCACAGAAAAGGAAACTACGATCTCAACAAGATGATGCAAATACTAGTGGTTTATCAAATTTACTACAAAAGAGAAATATAAACTCAAATGGTTTGAATAATTTATTAGCCAAGAAAAAACAATTTGATAAAATTCAATCATCGTCGTCGTCGTCGACAACGACCACCACCACCACAGAGGCAGTAGTGCCTGATGTAAATGTAAAGTCAGATACTCTACCAAAAGATGTCCCAAAACCTGTAATCCATAATTCGGATATGCAATTTGATATTTCCAAATTTAATCCACTATCAAATTCCAAATTTCACTTCATACAATCAAATCCATCTCATATTTTACCCTCAATTATATTTTCAAATTTAAAAACTGATGATGATATTGACATTGATATTGACAGTAATATTGATACTGATAATGATAATGATAATGGACTTTCAATTAAAAGAAGAAAAATTGAATCTAATATAATAAATACTAACATCCCTATTAATTTAGCCGAAAAAATAAATAAAAATTTCAACACCAATAATAAAATTCAAAATTCAATACCGGATAAAAAAATCGAATCTATAACTACTGATATTTCAAAAGTTCAAATTAAAGAAAAAGTTCCAACGGTTACAAAACCTAAAATTAAAATCAATTTGGAAGATGAATTAACGAACAAATTATCAAAACCTTTGTTATCATCCATTGTAATTGGACACGTTGATAGTGGTAAATCAACAACAATCGGTAGATTGTTATATGATTTGAATATTGTAGATTCAAGAACATTACATAAATTATCAAAAGATGCAGAATCTATCGGTAAGGGATCCTTTTCATTGGCTTGGATCATGGATCAAACTACTGAAGAAAGAAATAGAGGTGTTACTATTGATATAATTCAAACGCAATTTGAATTTAATGATTTGAAATTTTCAATTATTGATTCACCTGGTCATAAAGATTATTTACCACAAATGATTAATGGTTTAAAACAGGCAGATATAGGTATTGTTATCATTGATTCAACATCAAATTTAATTGATGATTTTAAAGGTCAAACTTTTGAACAATTAAAAATTGCCTCTAATTTAGGTATAAAAAATTTTATTTTATTAATAAATAAAATGGATATAATAAATTGGTCATTTGATAAATTTACCCATATTAAAAATACATTAACTGATTATCTAATTGATGAATTGGGATTATCAGATAATAAATTATCATTCATACCAATATCAGGTTTTAATGGTGATAATGTTTTCAAAAAATCTTCAAATTCTTCATCTTGGTATAATGGACCAACATTAATGGAAAATTTAATATCATTAAATATTCAATTCAATAAATCAATTAATGATTTAACTAAAATTTCAAATAATAAGTTCATATTAACAATTAATGATATAACATATGGATCAATAGATACTGGATCCATCATATCTAAAAAATCAGATCAATTAACAATCCATGGTCGGATTCAATCAGGTATGATTCAACCGGGTGAATCAATCAAAATTTATCCATCTGAAGAAATAGCAATTGTTGATTCAATTACTTCAACTATTGGTAATGTGGGTAAATCAAAGGATGAAAAAATTGTTGAAAAAATTGGTATATTTGGAGATTTCATTGATTTAAAACTGAAAAAATTGAAAAATCCTGAATTTATAAATATTGGTGATTTAATTACTAAAATTGATGGATCAACTGATACCTCAATTATTTCTACAAATTTAATTGATTGTGAATTGAATATATTTGATTTATCAAGACCTTTATTAATAGGTACTTCATTTATATTATTTTTAAATAATATTTCTTATTCATCTAAATTAAAATCAATTAAATGGGTAGAATCTAAAATAGAGGATGAAAATGGTACAATCATTTTAAAGAAGAAGAAAAGGAAACATTTAAGTTCGAATCAAAGATGTAATATAATTATAGAAACTGATAATTTGATTCCCGTTGTTGTCAATTCTGGTGATGATGAGAAATTGGATAGGATTGTTTTAAGAAAGGAGAGTGAGATTGTCGCTGCTGGATTTATTAAAGGAGATGGGAGGAATGATTAGAGGGATATACAAGATGTATAAATTATTTAAACTATATCAATGTCAACAATATGTATAGCTTTTCTGTACAAACTAATAACAAAAACAATTTGAATGTGAATAACATAATTCATTATTTAGAATATTTCCTAATTATAGCTATGTTACCTATATTGGCATTTAGATCAACATTTAATATTACTCTTTCTAAATTGCTAATTTCACCGTATCCAATATCATATTGTGTGATTGTAATCAATACGATTTTATAAGATATAATCCACAATTAAAAGTATCAAACCAGCAAAGAAAATAAGCCATGCAAAAGATTTATTAAATTTGCTATTTTGTTCATTTGCCTTAATCAAAACAGTATTACCACTCTTAACGTTCTTCATAATATCATCTTTAAAATCATCTAAAATTGAAATATTTTCATTTTGAATTGATAATTGAATACCGATTTCATTAATCATACTTGATATATCAATCATCGTTGATTCGATCTTATTGACTGTCTCTAATGTACCCTTTTTCAATTCAATTAATAAGGAATCTTGCTCAGTTTGTAATTGTATTAACTCCTGCTGTGGTAATTCACTTTGTAAATTTTCATATTCATTGGATATTATTTGTTGATTCTTGATATCATTTGAATTGTTGTTCGTGGTATTGTTGTAATTATTATTATACTCAAAACTTGTACTTAAGGTTGATTTTTTCAATTGATCCAAACGTTCAATTCTTTTATCATGAATCTCATTCCATTTAAGCAAAGTCTTGTTTAAATCTATAGAAATCGCTTTAATTATATTTTTAAAAATTGTAAATAATGATTCATTACGTATAGTTAAATAATCCGAATAATCACCCATTGAAATTAAATTTCTTGAAATAAATTGAAATGTCGTATCATTATCATTTATCTTAAATCCAACTTTTTTCAAATTTTGTGTTAATTGAATCGAGTTTAATTCCATTACTGAAAGTTTAGATTCGATATCTTTTAAATTTTTAACATTATTTGAAAGATGTTGAATTTTAAGTTTGATTTCTGTATCTATAATTAATTTCTCATTTTCGGAAATCTCCCTGGAATTAGCAATCAAATATTGAGGACGGATTGTATCAATTAATGTGTTTATTGATATCAATGTATTATAAATAGATGTAGATTTTTTGAAAAAATTATCATTCTCTTCATCATTATCTTCTAAGGGTACTTCTATCCTTTTTTCTTTGATTTCTTCAGGTAATGCTTCTTCATAAATATCCACACATTTCTGAAAAAATAATGTTCGATCAATAGCCATTGTTGTATTTCTTAATCAACTATTACAAAGTAATTTCAATATCATTTACAGTACCTTGCCAATACATTCAATTTTCATGTTGGCAAAATCATTGTGCCAAACAATCAATCTTTTTGGTAGGCGCTAAAATTGTTGCCAGTTAGCCAAATTACTTTACACATACACACATGTATACTACTTCCAATTTTCATTCACGTTTTTGGCTTTGTCATTGATACATTAAAATTACCAACAAAAATGGATTCAAGCATGACTGGTAGTAACGTTTGGGATGACACTGCGTTGTCCAACGAGGAGAGAACATACTCGAATAATTCATTCAACAATAATCCACATGCAGATGTAAATTCAAATTCAAATCCAGATTTAAATTCAAATACAAATTATCCAAATCAATCACTATGGGGTGATTCAATCGATCCAATTAAACATGAATCTTCATATGTTAATCATGATGATGCCGATAACAATGTTGATGAATTCAAAATCCAAAATGAACTTGCACATACGATGAAATCAATATTTCTGGATGATAGAGATAATAATGATGATGGCGTTGTTAATGATGGTGATTTGCAACCAGATCATGTACATTATGTTGATTCCGTGATTCATAGAAAATCTGATTTAGGAAACCCCTTCTTAGCATCCTCTCTTGGAAAAGATGAAAATAATCATAATAGTCATGTCGACATCAATTTACTTAAGGAGAAGAAGAATGAACTCTTAAATTCACTTACTAATGAATCAAATTCTCGATCTTTTTTAAAAGATGCTGATGAAGATAATACAAAGGATGAAAATGGTAAGGATAATTCTGAAGAGCTATTCACATCTCCAGCTAAAACTTTAAATAATGATAACGATATTAAGATTAATACAATTAATAACGATGATTCCGCATTAGAAAATCTACTTAACTTGGCAGGATCCGGTAATAAAACCAGCAATGATCTCTCAAGCAAAAATTCCACATTGTCATCATCTGATCCTTCAATTAAATATAAGAAAATCGTTTCACCAAATAGAAAAATTAAGATATTAAGACCAAGAAGAGTAACTAAAAATGCATTATTGAATTCTGAACCTTTAAACAATAAAGAAAAATCAGAAAATTTATTATCCTCAACATCAACAGTAATCGATCCATTGTCTGCACCCTTACCAAATAAGACGGGTAATAACGTCGACTTGTTATCATCGTCAGCAGCAGCAGCGTCCCCTACTAGCAGAAAACAGAAGTTTATTAATGAATCAGAATCATTACTTTTCAATGTTAATAAAGATCGTATTTTAAACAATAACGATAAATATAATCAACAAGAATCTTTAAAATCATTAACAAATTCATTAGATTCTGATAACAATTTTGTTGATGATGATGCAGAGAGATTTGAGATAACAGTTGGAGATCCTTTAAAAGTTGGCGAACTAACAAATGCACATGTTGTTTACACTATTAATACAAAATCTAAATCTGAATTATTAAATTTACAGGATACAGTAGTCACAAGAAGATATAATGATTTTCTTTGGTTATATCATCAATTACTAAATAATCACCCAGGTTATATTATACCTCCACCACCTGAAAAACAAGCATATGGTAGATTTGATGATAAATTTATTGAAAATAGAAGACTGGCATTAGAAAATATGTTGAATAAGATTTCAAAACGTAAAGTACTACAAAGGGATTCAGATTTTATAATTTTCCTTCAATCAGAAAATTTTAATGAAGATTCTAAAAGCAGTGAAATTGTAATTGATTATAATGGTGATGTAATTGATAGTAATGATAATGATAATGACAATGATAATTCCAACTCTAATGATGATGATGCTAATCAAGAAATCAAAATGAATTCGATGAAACAAATCTTAAACTCCTCTGTGAGTCTAGGATTAAACGAATCCTCGTCTAGCAGTGGATTTTTCAGCTCTTTAATCGGATTAAATACTCCAAAATATATTGAAGATGATTCATTTATTTTAGAAAAACAGGCATATATCGATAATCTTGATCAACAATTACGTCAATTGACCCAAAGCTTAGATATGATTTTAGAAAAACGAGAGGAACTAACATTATCATTAAACGATGTATCAACGGTTTTATTACAAATTTGTGATTTAGAAGTTAACGCTGAAATAACTGAAATTCTAAGTAATTTTGAAGAATTGCAAACTAAAATCAAGGAATTACTTGATAATAGTAATATTTCACAAATCTTAACATTTGGTTCCACAGTTGATGAATATGTTCGGTTGATTGGATCTATTAGAAATTGCTTTGAAAATAAATCAAAAATTTGTAATAGTGTCTCAACTTTAAAACAACATCAAGAAAAGAAAGAACATAATTTAATTAAATTTAAATCAAAAAATCCAACTCAACTTGAAAGGATCAAGAGATTCGAAGATGAATTGTCGAATATAAATGTAGTTTTAAACAAGCAGATAAAATTTAAAGAAAATTTTGATAAAATTTTCAAAAACGAATTAAGAAAGTTTGAATTTGATAAGATTAAAGATTTCAAAAATATGGTGGAAATTTATTGGGAAAGTTTGATCGAAAATCAAAAGGCTTTAATTGAATTATGGGAATCATTCTATGATAAATGTAAATTTGATAACTAGCGTTTGTTTAGTTTATTTTTTATTAGTATTTCTATTATTTTATAAAAAAAGTTTATATGTAATTTTATTCAAATATAAGGATTAGTATGAATGTATTTTATGCAAGTAGAACCTCCCAACCCCATTCTTTCATAATCGTTGTCCAATGGGTCCAGCTACCAACATTATTATCTTCATCATCAATTAAATCTTCATCATGTCCATGAATAACCATACTGATTCTTCTTTTGACTTTATTATATTCCAATTCAGAGTTTTCATTGCTATTTTCATTTGAATCACTATTAGAATTATCATGGAAGTTTCTTGTACTCTTTTTACCAGAGAGGGCATCTTTTCTAGCCCAAACTTCTTTAACGACTTCCCAGGCTCTTTCGATTGTACCGATCCACATTTTATCAATCAATTCAACCCATCTTTCTTTAGCCCATTCTCTTTCTTCTCCAGGTCTTGCTTCACATGAGGCAACAAATAATGGGAACATATGAGTCACTAAAGTTCTTGAACTACTTGGAACGCTGGCTAATAACATCATCACATTTTCAGCCAAACTGTGAGACGTTGCGCTTGGCACTTCAGGAATAGTTTGATGTAGATATAAGAGTGTTGAATATCTATAAGCTTCAGCAGTTGCAACCGCTGCATTTAAATCAAACGTCGGATCTTCGGCTTGTTTGATGTACTGTGCATTCTGTAATGAAGGTACTTTCCAATGTTCAATTGCAGATTTCAATTCAACTGTACGTGAAATTAATCTTAATGGAGTCTTAATATTTGTTGAATTGACTTTTATACTATTAATATTATTATTATTGCCTAATTTTTCTAATGTTTTCAATTTATATCTTCTCACTTGACTGATCAATGTTGCAACTTCACCCATCAGTGGGAATAAAGTTTGTGCGACACCTAATAAAGGATCAATTGTATCACCATCTTCTAAATTAAAACTTCTGAATTTATTAATAACTGAAGCACTATCAGTCTCTTTCTTCTTTTTCTTCTTTGCATTCAATTTAGATCTTTTTGTTAATGACAATGATGAACTTACGCTTCTCTTCATTGGAGGTTTTAGATTAATTTCATCATCAATTGCATTGTTTTCACTATCTGAACTTTTCAATGAGACTGGATATGAATCATTATCATTAACATTTTCAGAACTATGTCCACGATCTTCATTTTCTTCATTTTCTTCTTCTTCGTCATCTTCATCTTCATCTTCGTCTTCATACTCTTCATTTGTACTCGTCATTCTTGCCAAAACATCAAAGTACATCCAAGCATTAACTAAAAATTGTAATTCTTTTGGCAACTTTTTATTCAGATTAGGGTGATTTGGACTTGAAAAGTCTGATTTTGATTCAATGTCATCGTTAATACTTTCAGTATTTGACATATTTACAGAACTTACATCACTGATAGTCGAATTAACGCTATGAGAACTTGCCATATTATAATCTCTTCTTTTCTTGTTTTTCTTTTTACCTTCTAATTTATTTAAAACTTTAACAATCATTGACTTCGCCCCTTTTAAATGTGCAATACCTGTACTGATATGTCTATCCCATGCTTCACCCATAGCCAATGCAATACATGTAGCTAATGCAACATCGGGTGGGGTTTTCTTAATAATTTCATGGGATGTTGAATCGGTTACTCTATTATCACTACTTAAACCATGAACCAATGAAATAATCGCATCTTTCATATATTTTACTCCTCTTGCTCTTAAAACTGAATCACCTCTTGCAACATGAAAGCATGTCATTGCTAACAATGCACTTCTAACGACTGGATGATCAACTGACATTGGCAAAAGGAAAGTTCTCCATGGATTTTCAGTTGGGCCATTTTTAATTGACATAATTCCACATGTATGTTGATCAAAGGCTAATAAAGTTGTCAAATGTTCATCTGGTAAATGCAGCGCATATAAATTAACTTGATTTGGATTTAATATTAGTTGTGGTCTATCAGAATGTTCAATTATATCTAAGGTTGAACTTGCAACCGATTTGGGGGAATTGGGTTCGGAATCATGGTTATTGTTATCGCTATAACTTGAAATAACTGATGAAAATGATGTTCTGTGGATTAAACTTGAACTTTTATAATTTTCATTGGTGGTATCATTGTTGTTATCAACATCTTCAAATCTTTTCATTCTATCATCGTGTTGTTGATTATGAACAGCATTTAAAGAAAAATTTATCAAATTTGAATATGGGGATGCTGGATTTGATTGGTTTAACATCCTTGGTGTGTCAATTTCAAAGATTGGTGAAACACCGGGAGAATTGTCCTGCATCTGATGAATTTGTTCATTATTATTCGAATTTGAAGTTAATGAAGAAAATTGAGAAATGGTGGTGACTCCTGAATCATTGTTTAACATGGAGGACATATTATAAAATGATGGAGTGAGATGATTTTGAACTAATGAAGACCTAACCAATTTTGGAGAATTTGATAAATTGTTAGAATTTGTAGAGTCTAATAGATCTGGATTCATTGGAGAAAATTTCACATATTGTTGAAATCCCGTATCCATTTCATCAATGAATTTAGGGGTATTTTGGTTTGAAGTAATTTGATTTGACTCATTATGGTTGTTGTTATTATTAAAATTTAACAAATATCCAGAAATATTTGGAGACTTTGGAAATATTGGAGATAATGAATTGAGTGGTTGGGGAGAATCTTTAAATAAATTTAATGGAGAATCTTTTTTCAAATTTTGAGATTTTGTTGAAAATGCCTGCGGTATTAATCCAGCATTTGAAGATAAAGAAATGACGCTGGCCTTTTTGTTTTTCGATTTAGAATTTAAAAAGCTTTCAAATGGAAATGATGATTCATTGAATGGTGATAATGGTAATAAAGGACTTGCCGGTATTTTTGAGGCAATATCTGCCAGGGAGTGTAAAGAAGATGGTTGAAGTAAATTATCAAATATTTCTTTCTTGGATGGTTGCGAAGCATTTTTAGATTTATTATCTACTACAAGTTTATCTGATTGGGTATCTGTAATAGATTGATTAATTATTTCAGGTTTATCATCAGAACTATTGCCATCATTAGGATTCATTTGATCTAATTTTGATTGTTTTGAAGACAACAATTGTTGAATATTTTCACTATCAGCTAAATCAACCAAAGTTGAAGCAATTGCAGCAGCTAAATCAGGATTCTTACCATTTGCTATAAGTACGTTGGCTATTGCAATCTCTTGGGTTGATTTGCCCGTAACAGATAAGGTTGCATCCTCCAAGGCTTTCTTTAAATGATCAGGCTTTTGATGGGCTGAAGTTTGATGTTGTTTTTGTTGTTGTTGTGAATGTTGTTGTTGTAATTGTGTCTGAGATTGGGAATGTTGTAACTGTTGTTGCTGAGGCTGCTTTGACTGTGATTGTTGTTGTTGTATTTGCTTTTGCTGCGTTTGCTTTTGCTCGTTTTGTTGTGCTTTCTCGATTTTCTGTGTTTGCTGTACCATTTGTTGTCGTGGTTCATTTTGCTGTCCTTGAAAAGGTTGTATCGGTTGTGGATTTGTTTGGTTAAATTGATTATTCTGCTGAATTTGAATTGGTATCGGAGTATTTATCTTTTGGGGAATAGAGGATTCTGAAAAATCTCTCCATTTGAAGTTAATTGCATAACCACCACAAACTATGCCCCTTTTAACACAATTTTGACACAAGGGTTTAGTTTCATCACATTTAAGTCTTCTCTTTTTACATGTAACACATCCATTTCTTGATTTTGTCTTTTTAGGCTTTGCGGGTTGATCAATAGGTTGCTTTGAAACCTTCGAATCATTTGTCGACATGGCGGTATAGATCTAGGTGTTAGAGTGTCAATCACAAAGAATTCAAGAATGAAAAAGATGTATAAAGGTTAAAAAACTTGTCAAAATTGGCTCAAAATTTTATCATCTCTATCTGATCACGGGATGGCTCTGGAGATAATTAACCTTGATTTGATAAATTTTTAAAACGATTTGATGTTCCGCACTCTGGATTAGATACGATTTGCCCCTTTAGGCATATCAGGATGAGATTACCCGATTAGGAAATCAGATGCGCAAGATGACCCGATACTTTTGGAGCATGACAGAAATATTTGTTGTGTGTGTTTTGCAGTCGGTCGACGCAGTTGTTGTAGGTGGGGGGATTTTTTTTAGTTGTAGTTGTAGTAGAGTGGGGGGAGTGATAAGGATTAAGGGTGGAGGGGGGAGGCTCAACTAATCAGTTAAATCGGTATATGTATTATATTTAACTATATAAAGAAAGATGTTTCTCCTTTCTTTTGTGAAAAGGTGATATTAAGACCTTGCTTCATTTAGCACGCTATATCGATTATGTTTCCCTATAAGTTTACTCCTACAGCAGACAAAGAAGCCTTATTAACTGCTTATTTAGGCAAATCCAAAGCTGAACTTCCAACTCCTGCACTTATCGTAGATCGTGGGATTTTCAAGGATAACTGTGAAAAAATGCTTAGCAATGCATTCAAACTAAACGTTCAATTTAGGGCACATGTTAAAACTCATAAATCACTTGAAGGAACTATCTTGCAGTTGGGTTCAAACGAGTTTAGAACTGATAGAATCGTAGTTTCAACTTTAATGGAAGCATGGAACTTGATCCCTTTGGTTAAACAAGGTTTAGTTAACGACATTTTATTCAGTTTACCAGTTGTTGAAAGTAGATTAGATGAATTATATCAACTGGCCTTGCAAGTCAAAAATTTAAGATTGATGTTGGATAACTTTGATCAATTACAAATTTTAATTGATTTTAATATTAAAAATAAAATCGATTATAAATGGTCAATTTTTATTAAAATCAATATGGGTACAAACAGGGCTGGATTGGTTTATAAAGATGAAGAATTGGCAAATATTATCAATAAGATACTTTCAACACCATCTTTTGATTATCTTTCACTTTATGGTTTTTATTGTCATGCTGGACATTCCTATGCATCTTGTAATTGTGATGAAGCAAAATCTTATCTTATGGAAGAAATTGAAAATGGTAATAAAGCTTGTGAAATGGCTTTAAAACTTAATTCAAATCTTAACTTAACTATTTCTGTTGGTTCAACTCCCACTGCGCATGCTAGTGAATGGTTGAATAATAGCAAAATTAAAAATTTATCAGGTAATTTAGAAATACATGCTGGTAATTATCCATTTTGTGATTTGCAACAAATGAGCACAAATTGTATTAATTTGGAAAACGTTTCATGTCGAGTTTTGGCAGAGGTCTTATCATCCTATCCAAATAGAGGTTCAAAATTTCCTGGTGAACAATTGACTAATGCAGGCGTAATTGCTCTAGCAAGGGAATTTGGTCCCCTTCCAGGTCATGGTAGAATCTTTTCGCCCAAAAATTATGAGAATTGGATTGTTGGTAGGTTAAGTCAAGAGCATGGTATTTTGACACCATTGGAGGACAAAGATGATACAAAGTTAATTCCCTTAGGCACAAAAGTTGAAATTGTTCCACAGCATAGTTGTATTACCGCTGCATCATATCCATGGTATTACATTTTTGATGGTGATGATAAAGTCGTTGATATCTGGGTACCATTTAGAGGTTGGTAGATCTTATAATTTCCCTATATAATTTCTCTATAAACATTGATTAATTTATTAATTTTTTTTTGTGAAATAAATGACAAATTTCTTTAGTTAATATGAATTTATTGAATTAATTATTCTAATTTCAGATCGTTTCATTTTATTAATTTTATTTATATTCTTATAACCTATACAATTTTATCTATAGTTGCAATGGCCTCTAATTCATACTTAATAGCAGCATCCATAAATGCAACGACAACACAAGAACGTGCCGGCTTTTGAGGGAAATATTTACCATAAATTTTATTGACTGTTGCTGAATAGTTTGCATGAGAAATAAACATTGTAACCTTAAAAACCTTATCCAATGAAGAACCACCTTCAATAAGGACTTTTTCTAAATTTTTGATTGCCAAATGGACCTGTTCCTCTAAATCATCAGGTGTTTCTCCAGTTGCATAGTTTGATCCAATAATACCAGAAGTGAAAACATGACCATTACTGACAAATGCTGGTGATAGGACTGGATGTTCAACCCCATTAATCGATTCCCAAGTGACTTTAGTTGCTGGCATTCTATTGTGAAACGCTTTACTTAATTTATCTAAGAAGGCATGATTGATGGAGAAATATTGGCCTTTTATAGATGTATACGTGTTAAAGAACTAGAGGTGGGGGGAATCTGGCCCCCCACGGTGGGGGAGGGGATGGGGGATAGAATGGGGGGATTCGCCATTTTTTTTCCTAAATGTACATTAATCCATGATATTATATCTAGGCTAGTTATTCTTTTCTTCTACAAAAAAAATGGAGCCATCAAAAGACGACGAACATAATAAACCATAGAGTTATATATCTATTTAACATCTAACAGATATAATATTTTTCCCAAAACGGAAACTAATGAGAATGGCAAATTCATGTTGAAAACCGACTTTTTCATTTCGTGTCAATTCGGTTTTAGAATGACCTCATTGACATCCATAGAGATAAACATTCTGGGGGTTTCCAAGTATAAAACCATAGACAGCTCCTTTTCTTTGCATCTCTGGAGTTGTATCCTTTCTTTTCACCAAGATGTCAATCTCTAATTCCCTGGCTGGCAGGAACAACCAGGAAATTTCCTCAAGCACTACTTTTCCCTCCTTAGAAACTTACAATTCCGAAAGAAGGTACAGTAATAATTACCATGTTAATAATAATATGAATTCAGAAAATCATGCTTATGAGTTTTCATACCTAAAACTTTTTTTTGTTCTTGGATTATTTTTGCTGTCCTTGATTACATTCGTTACTCAGACAGAATTTACAAGTCTTCTATATACCAAATATGGATTTGATGAACCAATATTATTGTTATATCTAACCCATGGTTCATGGTGGATGTTATGGCCACTTCAATTTATAATAGTTGCAATATTTAAGACATTTAAACGCTATCGTCTTCATAGATTGGATTACCATGAAACCAACGGTAAGCGTTGGAAAGGGTTTAGAAAATCCTTTGCAAGTTCAATCAAAGCTCAACATCAAAATATTTTTCATACAATTGAACTGACTGCAAATGAAAATATTTCAAATTATAAAATATTATATACAGATCCTAAAAAGAGTTTCAAATATTATACACAATTTTTTAGAAGTGAAGCATTCATCTATATTTTTAAAATGACAAATTTACTATGTATAATTTTAAATGTTGCAGGTTTAACATGGTATGTTGCAATGTCCTTATCTACTGGTAGTGATGTGACTGCAATTTATAATTGTAGTGCCTTCACTACATATATTTTTGCAATACCAGTCTTAAAGGAAAAATTCTCGTGGATTAAAGCAAATTCTGTCTTAACTGCAGTTTTTGGTGTTTTTGTTGTTGCTTATATGGGCAATAATTCATCATCGGATAAGACTGGTGATTATCCAAATAGATTGTTGGGTAATTTAATCATTTTAATTGGGGCAATTTTATATGGTCTTTATGAAGTTTATTATAAAAAATGGTGTTGTCCACCAAATGAAATTGTTAGTGCAAAAAGACAGGCAACATTTTCAAATTTTATCATGTGTTTGATTGGTATAAACACATTTTTTCTTCTTGGTTTAAGCTTATTGGTAGTTGAATTGTTAGGTTTGCATCATTTTAAATTTCCTACGAACCCAAAAGTTATTTTACTTCTAATTTCAAGTATATTTTCCAACATGTTGTTTAGTGTTTCATTTCTTGGCTTGATGTCATTAACATCTCCTGTTTTATCTTCAGTTTCTTCCCTAGTAACTATTCTAATTGTTGGTTTATTTGAATGGAAATTTAGAAATATAGTAATTACTTTTGAACAAATCTTAGGTTATCTCTTAATTATTTGTGGATTTACGTTATTAACATATGCATCTTGGAATGAAGTTTCACAAGAAGATACAGATGATGATGACTATATTACAGATTCTGAATCTGTGTATAGTACTACCAGCACACAATTAGCATAATTATATTTACTCTTTAACGTTATTCTCTTATCTCCTTATCGCAAATCCTAATACCTATCGGACCCTTTCAGCCAGAAAATATGATAATTAACAAAATTTGGAGATTCAAATAGTTAATCCTTAGTGCTATCAATGAGTACTTGAATCTACTTCTCTGAAATTCCCTTCAATCTTTTTACCTTATTTAACTTTGTCTTTCATTTTGTAAATCTTTACATATACATAATGCTACCGTTAGTCACTATCTCAATGAAAAATGAAAAACTTAATTTTCGAGCACGTAAAATGTAAATTGTAACTGTCGATTTTCATTTTTGATTGCCGTTTCCATTTTGCTTTTTTCATTTTTACTGAATAGTTTACATGAATTATCAACCAGTTTCTTTTTGACTTAAGGTTTACAAATACAGAAGATGGCTGAAGAAATCGCACAAAAGACAGCAGATTTATCAGTTGCTGTAGAAGCTGAACAAAAGGTCACACCATGGGAAGTTGAAGGTGCAGTTGTTGATGGTCAAGCTCAAGGTATTGACTATGATAAACTTATTACTCAATTTGGTACAAAGAGAATCAGTGAAGAAACACTGAATCGTTTTCGTGAAGTAACAGGACAAGAACCACATCATTTTATGAGAAAAGGTTTGTTCTTCTCTGAAAGAGATTTCACAAAAATTCTTGATATGTATGAGCATGGTGAACCATTCTTCCTATATACTGGTCGTGGACCATCATCAGATTCCATGCACTTGGGCCACATGATTCCATTTCTTTTCACCAAATGGTTGCAGGATGTTTTTGATGTTCCTTTGGTTATTGAATTAACAGATGATGAAAAATTTTTATTCAAACCAAAACTTACAATTGAAGATGTCAAACAATTTGCAATTGATAATGCAAAAGATATTATTGCTATTGGTTTTAATCCCGAAAATACATTTATTTTCTCTGATTTACAATATATGAATCCTGCATTTTATGAAACCGTTGTTCGTGTTTCAAGACAAATTACAACTTCAACTGCTCGTGCAGTGTTTGGCTTCCAAGATTCAGATTGCATTGGTAAATTACATTTTGCATCAATTCAAATTGCAACTGCCTTCCCATCTTCATTCCCTGACGTTTTGGGTTTACCTTCAAAAACTCCATGTCTTATCCCATGTGCAATTGATCAAGATCCTTATTTCCGTGTTTGTCGTGATGTTGCAGATAAACTAAAATTCAGTAAACCATCACTTATTCACTCAAGATTCTTCCCTGCTTTACAAGGTTCAACTACAAAAATGTCCGCATCCGATGAAAATACTGCAATTTTTATGACTGATACCTCAAAGCAGATTCAAAAAAAAATTAATAAGTATGCGTTTTCTGGTGGTCAAGTAACTGCTGAAGATCATCGTAGATTAGGTGGTAATCCAGATATTGATGTTGCGTTCCAATATATGTCGTTTTTCAAAGATGATGATGAATTCTTAAAAGAAATTTCTGATTCTTATAAAAAGGGTGACTTGCTAAGTGGTGAACTAAAGAAATTATGTATTGAAACATTACAAGAATTTGTCAAAACGTTCCAAGAAAATCGTGCTAAAGTTGATCAATCAGTCATTGATAGTTTTATGAAAACTCATAAATTAGTTTGGGGTAAGAAGGAAAGAATTGTTCCTGTTAAACCAAGAGAAACAAAGGAAAAGGCTAAAAAATAATTGTCTTTAAACTTCTATAATTAAATTAGACATTCTTTATAAATTTTTAAATCTTTGAGATTTGCACAATTAATTTTATCTTAGATCAAATCTCACGTACTGATTTTAATGTATCTTGTTCAAAATTCTTATAACATGTATTAACAAAATCGATAGGAACGTTAAATAGTTTTCCAAATTCATTATTTGTAAACCAATCTTGCGCCTCTAGCTTACTATTCTTTAAACTTTGCTTGGTCATGGTGATAAAATCGTCTCTTGGAATCTCACGACACAGTTTCTTAAAAATCTTATGGATATCATTAACTCTTGAACGATTCTTCTTATCTCCAAAATATGTAGCTTGGCTACTTTGTTTCATAATTGTAGTCAAAATACGCTCAAAGTCTTGAATTGAAAAATAGTAATTGTTAAAAGCTGGCGATAATGGGTCTGCTGGTGGACCGCATAACTCTGGCATTGGTTGGTTTTTATCATTTGATAACAGATAAGACAAAAAATGTAATAATAAGACTTCTATTTCTGAAAATGATATTAAATTTTCGTTCTTTGAAACCAATTGTAAAAATCTTTCTCTATAATCATTCCAAACTCTGCTGTGTTGTTCATAAATAATTAATTCACGTAGTACAGAAATTTCAACATATCTTAAGTCATAAATTTTACTAAACTCGGTACTTATGATTTGTTTGACATCTTCATGTACTGAATGACTACCACAAGCCCATAAAATCTTTTTATCAATATTATCATGTAACTTCAAATCAACATCTGAGCCACTCAATGCAATTTTATTATATGCATCTTTCAAAATTGGTAAATAATCTCTGTATATAGTATCAATCGAGTATTCATTATTCAATCTACAATATTGAATTGTTTCAATAATCACTTCATAATGAGAAATGGAATTCTCAACTCTCAATTTAAATTCAATAAACCCTTTTAATTTGCTTAAAGTGCTATTTTCAAAACATGACATAACCATAGCTGGTAACTCCATCGCAACATTGTGGGAATAAAATTTAACAGCAGTGGAAATCAAATCATCGTTCCGTGTTCTTGATGATAAATGATTTATAAAATATGCGCCTAAGGTATCAATTTGAACGTTTTTAACCTTCAAATTATTGAAGATTCTCTTTAAAGGTGCAGTCATATTTGTATTCAAATAGCACTGTGCTAGCCATAATTGAACATGAAACTCATATTTATTTTTAACCAATGAATGTTCAAGTAAAACTGCCAAGTTCATAAAAGTTTGAGTGTTTATTGAATCTTTATTAAGTAATAAATAGGATTGAATTGAGACTAAAATAAATTCAAACCCTGCAAAATAATCAAAGTCTGCTAATTTATTTTGTAAGTGTTTTGTGATTTCGTGATACTTACAACAAGAATTGAAAAATTGAATATCTTTTAAAAGTTCTGGTTTAAGGCATAGTTTAATTTTAATATAATTAACTAAAACATTTAAATCAGTCTCCGTAGCCTTCCTATCACCATTCAAAATAGATTGTATATTATGCTTTTCTAATTGGCCTTCTAATATTTCAAATACATCGTCGGCTGGTAAAATACTGTCATTAAGAAAAAATTCTGACTCTGAATCGTCTGAATCGTCCGTTAAAAATGATTTCAGGTCTAAATAGCAACATAATTTGTGCATATATAAATTGAGATAATTTTCTATAGCAGATTCCCTTTCTATCAAATCAAATGAGGGAACAACTTCAATTTTTGCTAATTGACTATTTCTACCAATTTTATAATCATCTATAATTTGTTGAATTTCTATTTCTTTGTCAACTTTTGAAGCCGATAAAATTGCAAGTTTCCAGGTGTCCCAATCGTCAACGCCAGTATTTACCAAATAATCAATACTTACCTGATACAATTCTTCCCACATTTTGTTATCTTCTAAAGTTTTAAAATAGATTAATAATAATTCCAAATCACTTTCTTTTTTGAGAAATTGTCTTAATTCATCTAGGCATTCTTCATAATCACCTTTTTTCAGCAATAATTTAACTTTAATAAACATTTCCTGTGCATTTAAACCATTTGGACTAATAGATTCAATATTTTCCATGATCTTCAAACCTAACATTGTTAACAATGAGTCTTTACCATTTGATAATCTGCCACTCTCACCACAACATTCAATAACCAAATACGTTGTTGCAGCTGCCCAGAGTTTGATCATTTTACCATTTTCCGTTTCTATTTTAAAGCCTTTTGACAAGGACATTGCAGATTTTTGCATTCCAATTAAATCATTTTTTTCAATATTTTTTTTGAACCAGTCATATGATAGTGCAGTTGTTTGGTATTTCCTAATTGCTAACTCATATAAATCATCTTTTGGTTTATAATCAAGTAAGCTAAATGTCTGTTCTAGTAAATCAAGAGCTTTAGGATCTGATGGTGTTTTCTTTGTCAATTCAATAGTTTCATTTAGTGCTTCTTCGGTTGTTATTTTAGAATCTCCACTTAATCCACAATTGGCAAGTATATAACATTTACAAGCTAAATTATATGATGAAGATGGTTGTTGTTGAATTTTTTTTTCAATCAATTTCAAAGCAAGAGTAAAATTACTTGCTTCTAAAGCTGAATCAATCAGATTATTTCCTGTGGACATTGATAAATGATTGATTAGCCCAGAAGAAGACTACGGGTAAAGAATCAATAAAAATAGGTTCAGGATTTTTCACTAACTTCGCTCACTTTCAGTAATGAAATTATTTCCTTTTTGGAATTTAATTATACAGTTAGAGGTCTCTATATGTCATGAGATACGATATCCATTGTCTAACAGTACTTGACATAAAGCTTTACAGGCATATAAAACAACACAGAAATTTCCTTTGGGAATAGGGTATAATGCGCCCATATTTTCTAGCAAACTACAATCTTCAAGTAGGACGAGTAGCCGATTTTTATAAAGATTATACAAGGACTTTAGATATGAAAGAATCTTACAAAACATAGGCTTTCCATTCAATGCGATCTCTGTTTATTTTGAAAAATAGTAATCACCGTTCATCCATCTATTGACCATATCTAGACTGTTGGAGGGTTGATCAAATGGAACCATATGGCCTGCATCAAACACTCTTAAAAATGTTAATAATCCATTTGATTGAACAGTACCTGCATGTTGGCCATCAATCTTAGAATACCACTCCGTAACTGCAGCATTTGTAAATGTATCCTTTCCTGACCATGGTAATTTGTTCGACCACCCTTTATTACCTAACCAATTACAGATATAATCTTTATCACCGGCATAAAGTAAAACAGGAATATCAAGTTCTAAAATTTCAGCAACAAATTGTTGAAATGGTTTTGGTTCATCACCTGAAAATATAAACTTTCTAAAAACTTTATTGTCACAACCAACGTATTTTTTAACTTCTACACCCAAAGCTTGCATGACCTCAGGTTGATTTAAATACTCATCAATAGCGTTCATTTGTGGGTAACAACCATCTCCAATACAAGGCTTTCTGATATCGTAGTAATTTAGACCAGTTTTTTCAAATGGTCCCATCATTCTTTCGCAATATAGATTGGCTGGAAGACATGTTAAGGCGTTTTGAGAATTGTAACAATTATTAATTAGTGATGCACATCTTGGATACATATCTTCCATTTTAGCACAGTCTTCATCAGAAATCAATTGTTTATAACCAGATTCTGTACCATTACAAGCCATTGGAATATAATAATAATATTGAATTAAAGCATCGGTAATACCATTACCAATCATAACAGATGATAAATCAAAAACTTTTTCTTTCTCATTTACAATAACACTTGCAATATTTGGAATATAATGGCCTGCATAAGATTCACCCGCTATATGGAAGTCATTGTTTGCGAATGTATTGAACTTAGTAAAAAATAATTGCAGAAATGCAAATACATCTTTAGCAGCTTGTTCAGTAGATGAGACGGAACTCTTTTCGGAATACGAATAACCCACACCAACAGGTTGCTCAAGGAAAATCACTGATGCATTCGAATTCCAAGAATATGGGTTATAAATTGGTTTTAGAGTTGCATTATTGATTGATGAAGGACCTAATTCAAAAAATAATCCAGTCATTGATGAACAGCCCGGACCCCCATTTAACCACAATATAACAGGATCATTTGCAGGGTCATTTCTACTCTCGAAGAACCAAAAAAATAAATGTTTATCATCTTCATTGATATCAAAGTAACCAGTATGTTGTTGGACGGTGTCGACTCCTAAAATTGAAGGATCTGATTCAACATGCTTTTTAACTCTCAAACCATAAGATTCAAAATTATTCAATTTAAGATGGTCATAATTAAATGTATCAATTAAATCCGGAATTCTTATGGCACTCTTTGGAGCCTTATAAGAAGAAAAATCAGAATTGATTTCATTGAAAGCATTTTCAATCTCTGAAGGGGAAACAGTATTTTCTAAGAGTTCCCAAGCTTCCGAAACATCATAATTTATATCGTTTTTGTCAATTAATCCATCGCTAATATACTTATCTAAAAGAGGATGATTGTGGTTAACCTTATTTGAAAGGACTTTTTGAACGTTTTCTTTATTGTACACATTTCCAAATATTGGATTTGAATTTGCTGTCAAAACTAACGATAACAATAGTATTAAGTAGGTTTTCATTTGTCTATAATTTGGTATTGTACTTTACTTTTAAAGAAAAGAAGGCATATCAACTGTGAAGATAAAAGCTAGCTAAACTCAGAGATTGCCCCCAGTAACTATTGCGCGGTGTTTGATCAAAGTAATCTGTAATCTGTAATCTAAAATCTATATTATAAGCTATGAGGATTAAATTGTTTTATTGTTCAGCATTGTATTAATTAGTATCTTGTATTTACAACATAATATTTTATAATAATATTTTGTTTCTTTGAATGTTTATAAAGATCTAGAATAGTTATATACGTAAGAATCACCAGCTTAGTATGTAAAAAAGATCAGTGGTCTAAGGAGCCTCTGTAAATGTGATAAGCAGATGCTTGGTTGGATGCAAAAACTAAAGTTTCTGCGATAACAGTATTTTCAGGTCTGGAAACTGCAAATAAGATTAACTCTGCAATATCAGTACCATATAGTGGAGCAGTACCTTCATAAACTTTATCAGCTTTAGATTGATCACCTTTGAATCTGGTTAGAGAGAATTCTTCAGTAGCAACATTACCTGGTTGAATTTCAATGACTCTGATCTTAGTATTAATTAGCTCTTCTCTTAAAACATGTGTAAATGATCTTAATGCCGCTTTGGTTGCGCAATAGATACCTCCACCTGGATAAGGATTTCTACCGGCAACTGAACCTAATTGAACAATATCACCAACATTTCTCTTCTTCATTTGTTTGACCACTAATTGGGTCAATTGAATCATACCTAAGACATTAGTTTGAAACATTTCTTCAACATCATTAGTATCAACTGAGCCAATTGGATCTAAACCCAAAGCTTTACCAGCATTATTAACTAAAACATCAATATTTGAAAATTCTTCTGGTAAGCCAGCTAAGAATGGGGCAATGGTTTCAATCTTAGAAACATCCAAAGATTCTATATGCACTTTAATTGATGGGTATTCTTTTGTTAGATCAGCCTTCAAAGCTTCAAGCTTTTCCTTTCTTCTTGCAGCTAAAACAAGAGATAAATCACCTTTTGCAGCTTCTGCAAAATATTTGGCGGTGTGATAACCGATACCAGTGGAAGCACCAGTAATGAGAATGTTCTTTCCTGAAAGTCTTTGAGCGATGTTACCGAACATTAATGATTAGTTAGTTGATGGTCAAGGTAAAAAATATACTAAAGAACATCAAAAGTTCCAATTGTGGCCCCCGTCGGGTTTAAATAGAGAGAAGAGTCCCATGTTCTCGGAAGGCCAAGCCCGCGGTAATGTCCCAATTAGGAAGTAGCTGATTAGGAAACATGTTTTGTCGGCGTATTTGAAAAATTGAAAATTGCGTTAATTGTTAATTGTTAATTGTTAATTCGATGTGTTCATTCAGTGTAAGGACAAACAGTATATATATGGCTAATAAAAAAAATCATATTAATAAAACAAGATAAAATAAAGTAAAACAAATGTAAGTAAAAAAGGTAAGTAATTGCTTACAGATCTAAAAAACCTAAACTACTTTGCCAACGACAGCCCCCGATGAAATGTGTTTTTCACTATCGTCAACCTTTCTAAGTGTCGTCCCTGAGTTGATTTGGCCAAGTAATGCGTTGATATCACCTAGACCACCAGTTCTTGATGCAACGAGCGGTGTTTGTCCCGATGGAGGTGGTGGAGGGGGAGGAGGAACATCAGCAGGTGGTGCTGGTGGTGCTGGTGGTGCTGGTGGTGCTGGTGGAATTGATGATGGAAGTGAAGGTGGAATTGATGATGGAAGTGAAGGTACTTCCATGGGAATTGGTGGTGCAATCTCTGTTGGAATCGGTGGTGCAAGCGCCGTTGGAAGTGGTGGCACAGAAGATGTTGGAATCGGTGGTGCATCATTACTAGGAATTGGTGGAGCTTCTGTTGCTTCAATTTCAGGTGAGGAAGGTGGAGTTGGATCAATAAATGATGAATCTCCCGACTTTGCATCATAAAATTCGGATTCCTCTCTGGTTGTTGGAGTCTCATTAACTGAATACATTAGTGTTGGCAGAGCAGTTGTTGGAATTGGGGGAACAGTTTCTGCATTTGAAGTTATATTCTCTGAAATTGCAGGTGTCGCTTCAGTCACCATTTCAGTTATAATTGGAGCATCAGCAACTGGAGGAGGGAAAGTTTCAGGAGCAGAAGGTGGGAATGAAGGAACAGCTGGAATTGATGAAACCTCAGATTCTGGAATAACTTTTTTCTCTTCAACTTTGTCATTTTCAATTTCATCTTTAGTTAAATTAGTAACAGGTGGAATATAAGTACTAGATCTTGTAGGTTGTGAACTTCCTCCGAATAACATTGACGCAAGTTCCGCTTGCTTTGTGGATGTCGGCATTTCGTCATCACTCGCATCAGCTTCAGAATCTGACCAACCATCATCTTTACTTGTACCCATTTGAGCAGCTCTTTGCGCTTTTAATTTATTTTCATCGATTACATTAGTTTCACTTGAATTGGTCGACGATTTTTGTAATTTCGAAAATGGATTATAATTGGGTAACTTAACTTCTTCAATCGCTGTTGACTTTGATGTTGATTCCGTTGGTTTGATGGAATTTGGCGTTGATGCAAACGGATTATTACTATGTACAGTTGATGGTACAGTTGCAGACGCATTTGCATTTCTTGCTGATATTGGTTTTGAAGCTGAAACCTCTGATTTCTTAGCATCTACAATTTGTTCGTCGTCCCAACTATCCTCATCTTCTTCAGCTTTTAATCTTGCCATTTCAGCTTTCAATTTCGCAAGTTTCTCCTCTTTTTCACGTTGTCTACGAGCTTTTCTTTCTTTTTCATGTTGTTCCATTGCTTTCTTTTGAGCTAATAAGGCTTTATATTCTTCATCATCTTCACTTTCATCGTCACTTTCTTCAAAATTGGATGGCTTATTAGATGTTGGAACTGGTGGTGGTGCTGAGCGTCTTGTTGTTTGTACTGGTGCAACTGCTTCAGTTGTTACTGCTTCTGTCTTTCTTTCTTCTGCTTTTGCTGGTTCTTCTTTTGTTGGTTGAGATAGAACTGACGTGGCATCAGCTTTCATTGATTCTTTGGTCATTGGTTTAGTATCCTCCTTTTGATTTTCCATAGCAGAAGTTGTCAAAACATTACCGGATGGTTTTCTATTGATACCTAATTTAGCAAGTCTTTCGATCATTCTTTGTTCTGCTTTTTCTTTAATTTTTCTTGCTCTGTCATCAGCTGAGCCATTCAATGATGGTTTGGAAACTTCAGGAACGGAAGTTGGTGTTGATGTTGAGGCTGGCGCTGATGCTATTTCAACAGTTGCTGGTTGTTCAATTTTAACTGGAGTTGATAAATATGGGTTAGATGAAGAAGTGGAAGCAGAAATTGCAGTTTTATGTGCTGGTTTGGTGGAATTCAAGTAATCAATAAAATCTATCACTTCACTATTTTGAACACCTTCCTTCATTTCCCATTTTGAATGGCCAACTGACATTGAATTTGTTAAGTTTAACGATTCTGAGACTTCTGTAATAAGTGATTTAATTGAAGTCGAAATATCTTCAACCATATTCTTTTGCTCGTTGTATTCATTTGTAACTTTTAAAACTACTTGATTTAATTTAGCTTCGTTATCTTCAAAAGCACCAAAATTAGGAGCTGGTTTGCCAGTCAGTTTGGCCATTTTTGCTTGTAATAAGGCCTTCTGTTTGGCAATTCTTCTGTCTGTTTCAGTAACTTCACCATTTGGTCCAGTACCTCTAAAATCAATACCTGAAGGATTTTCTTTTTGTAATTTTAACCTATAGATCTCAATCTTAGCAGATTTAAGTTTATCATCCAATTGATAAATTGCATCCATTAATTGTGGAACTTTGTCCGAATAAAGAGTCAATTTTTTACTTAATTCTTGCTTTTGTTCAATAGAACTAAAATTTTCATTATTTGACGAATTTAGTTGAGATTGCAAACTTTTGATTTTTGTTTTCAACACTTCAATTTCATTTAATGATTTTTGTTTTGCCATGTCTACAGAAGAGTCAGCATCTTCAGCATCAATTGCAGCAAGGAGTATTTTCTTCTCATGAATCTTTTGTTTCAAATCATCGACAGTTAATTTAGTTGAAAATGCATTGGATTCTTCTTCTTTGCCTTTCTTTCTATGTCTTGAATTCGAAACATAATTAATTGAATTATCATCATTCTTATATGTTGTACCAGATCTACTAACCCCTTGTTTAACATTTAGTGAACTGTCAACACTGCCAGTATTTGCTTGCTTTCTTAATTCATTTTTCAAAGTGTCAACCGTTGTTTCTAAAACTTTAGAAGATGGTGGAATTAACTCAGCTGGTAAAGCATCTGGAATATCAAAATTATTTAACCTTCTGTAGATCAAATGCATTGCAACGGCAAATTCATCTCTATTTAGTTTTCCTTTATTGCCTTGATCACACAAAGTCCAAATTTTTTCTAAATCTGCAAAACTCAAACCTGATTTGGTAAAAACTCCAATTGCAATATCACCAGAAACAAAACCTTTTCTTTCTTTATCCCATTGTTTAAAGATATCATCATATATCAATTTCTCTTGTTTGGTAATTGCCCATGTAACGTTCGAAGCACTTGATCCACCCATTTGATTTTGTAAAACATTTGACTGAGTTTGTGCATTTGGCATAAAATGTGACTGCATCATATCTAATCCTGGTAAACCGCCTGTAGGAGTTGTAACAAATCCCCATTGGCCTGGTCTACCAGTTGGCATCGGTTGTAAACCAGTTGGTTGGGACTGCAAACCAATTGCTTGTGGTTGAAATCCAGTTGGTTGCGGTTGAAATCCAGTTGCTTGTGGTTGAAATCCAGTTGCTTGTGGCATGTAACCGCCAGTTGCTTGAGCCATAAAACTTGTTATTGGTGGTGCAGTGCCAGTAGGTTGCGGCATTAGACCTCCAGTTTTTTGAGAAAAAAAACCTGTTGGTTGTGGTACTATACCACCAGCTTGAACGGGAACAAAAGATGAAGTCTGTTGAGGGTGTAGGGTGGATAAACCAGGAGCATTTGTATATCCAGTTGCCTGTGAGACCATTGGATTATTTGCCGACATAGTAGATTTAGTACCAATATTGAAATTAATCGTATCAACAAAACTGGTAACTTCATTTTTAATCTTATTTGGTAACTCATATGGAACAGATTGACCTCTCTTTGTCATATTTGCTAAATGTAAAGCGACACAAAATTCAGGGAACATTAAACTACCGGATTTATTTGTATCTGATAATTCCCAAATCTTAGATAATTGAACAGCGGATAAGCCAGATTTCATTAATATTGACTTTGCAATATTACCGGCCATTGCATTATCACCTTTTGGAACATTATTTCTGAAAATAGTTTCGAATCTTTCTTGATCTCTGGCAGTGATAAATGATAACCTAATATTTGGAAGCTCCAAATCATTCATTTGATTTCCAATATCAGTTAACGTTGAAATAAAACCAGTAGGTTGGGCAGTTAATGGTTGACCACCTGTTGGTTGCGGTTGAAAAATAGGATTATAACCAGTTGTTTGGGATTGCAATGGCATTGAGCCAAATGTAGTTGGTGGTTGGTTCCAACCTGTGGATTGATTCATTAGAGGTTGTTGTTGCTGGTTCCAACCTGTACCCTGAGAAGCAAGACCGCCAGTTGGTTGAGCTTGGAAGCTTGTAATAGGTGGACCTTGTTGATTCCAACCAGTAGTTTGATTGGCCAGAGGTTGTTGTTGGACGGGTGGAGCTTGATAACCAGTGGCCTGGTTTTGAAAACTAGTCATTGGAGGACCTTGCTGACCCCATCCGGTAGTTTGATTCATTAATGGTTGTTGGTTTTGGAAACCTGTTCTTTGAGCTACCAGACTACCAGTTGCTTGAGCTTGAAAACTTGTCATTGGTGGACCTTGCTGATTCCAACCAGTTGCTTGAGTTGCTAATGGCTGTTGTTGAACAGGTGGAACCTGATAACCGGTTCTTTGACTTGCTAAACCCTGTAACCCATTAGCTGGAACTTGTGAGCCAAATCCATAACCCGTGGGTTGTGTTTGTAAACCAAACTGTTGTTGTGGTAGTGGTGGTTGTTGTTGCTGTTGTTGTGGTTGTTGTTGTGGTTGTTGTTGTTGTTGGGTTGACCAATTGTTATAAGCAGGTTGCTGTTGTTGCTGTTGTTGCTGTTGTTGTTGTTGCTGCTGTTGTTGGTAACCTTGATTACCATAGCCATATTGCGGTGGTGGTTGGTTTTGCTGGTTGTAATTGTACATTATGTTAATAATAATCTAACACAAATTTTCTTTTTTTTCTTTTTTTATTATTTTAAATAACACTTTTGTAAAATAAATATATTCTATAGTAATTCTTGAACAAACGCTGACTTGTAACAACCACTGACAATCGTCGTTATTCCAGAAAGACAAGCTGAAAGGATATCCTGTTCAATCAGCAACGATGGGAATGTTCTTCATCGCAGTGGCGCAAATCGAAAACGCTCGCGGAAATTTCGATCTCAACCTTGTTTCTTGTTTTACATTTTACATTTTACATTTTACATTTTATCGTTCTTGCTTCTTACAGTCCTTTGTTACCAACAGACTAATAATATAAAGTCGATAATAAGAAAAAGAAATTTATGTGTTCATAGCTGAATGAAAAAAAAAATATAATAAGTAAGGGGGGAAATACAAAAAAAAACTGAAACATAATGTAATGTAAAAATAGTACAGGTACTTAACTAGTGTAATGTTCAAAGAAGATTCAAATCTCATTTATCTCCGTCATTGATTTGATTAATCCATCAACTAAATAATCTCTCATTGATGAAGATAAACTTAAATCACCTGAAACGTTGGTTTCTCCAAGGTAAACTCTCATATAGCCTAAAATATTAATTAATTGAAGCTTGGCATTACAGTCATCAATTTTATCTAGTTTTGCAATTATATCCATTGATAATGACTCAAAAACATTTAATAATGAAACAAATTGAAATGATGATAAGTTATTATTTTGAACCTCAGGGAATTTAAGTTTGCATAAAGTATTATAGCAACATTCATAGTTATGAGAATATAAAAATTGAGATTTTAATGCACAACATAATAGACCAATTTTTAAATCTGAATTATTTGATAAAGTTTTATCTGATTTATATAACCTAAAGCAATCAGACAATAATTTACTAGATGGATTGATAAAAAACTTTAGAATTTTCGATTTTATGTGTAACGTTAAATCAGAAGAATTTGATAATTCCAATAATCTATTTAATAACTTATCAGCATTTTTTTCAACTTTTTCAAATTCATCAACGACATCCAAATTATTATGTGTAGATTCAATACGTGAAACTTCTAAATAAACAATTTCCTTCATAGCACGCTTTAAAATTTGGCAAACCAATCCATATGATAAAATACTAATTATGTCATTTGAATTTTTATAAGACTTTGAGGCTTTAAAAATTTTATAGAATTGAAAATCTTCAAAATTAATTGACGTGTATTCATTTAAATCATTTTCTTTCAAAAATTCCTTTGCATTTAACCAATATTTTGAACTTTTGCTATTCAAGAATTTTGTATTAGTATATTGACTGATTCTTTTCAAATATAAAGCTTTAATCAAATCATTTTGCGGAGTTGATGGCAAATATAAAGTTTTTAACGACGTCAAGTAGAAACTTTTATCAACAATATTTGAATTTAACGACTCAATTAATTTTGTTTCTGATTCGTAATATGATATTTGAAAGATACTACCAACTAGTTTCTTTGGACTTGATATCATATTAATACAATATTTGAAAGCTTCAAATGATGAAATATTATTGTCGATTTGAATTTTTTTGAATTTACGATACGCTTCGATAACTGAAGGTAAAACATAAGTGTATAATAAATATGTGGAAAGCATTAATTTAATGAGGCCTGTTAATAGTAATAATGAATCAATTTGCATACTGGTTGCCCCTGGAGTTGAAAAGGTATTTGAATGGGTAAATATTGGTAAGACAAATAAACCTCTTTGATTTATCGAAGAACCTGTAGTAAAATCATCCAAACCAGTTGCACCTAACATTGTACCAATACTACCTAATAGAATTTTATTAGTTAATGATTGATGATCAGGTAATTGATTTTGAAAATTTGGGTCAGATGGTGAAACAAAATTACTTCCATTACTTGTGCTATTACTATTATTGCTCATATTAAATGGAGACGAGCGTAGACTGGTTGATTGAGGTGCAGGAGGGTAAAATTGATTTTGTTGTTGTTGTTGTTGTTGTTGAAAAAGTTGCCGTTGTTGATTACTAAAATGTTGTTGATCTAAATTAACAGATATGCCACTTGATTCCAATAATTTCCTCAACTGAATATTTTGTTGATAAAACATATCATTCTTTTTCTCCAAATGTCTGATATATTCAGAAGCTTTAGATAAGATTGTTGCTTTATTCAACTTTTTAGCAGGCTTTAAACCATCTAACTTTTCTTCATCATCAGAATAACCATCACCTTCATAATAATCATCGGTTTCTTCTGCTTCGTTGTTACCAGTACTTCTCGTTCTGTGATTACCATTCTTCGCAACTAAAATACGCAAGGATGGAACGCAATTTCTTAATTCAATAATTTTGGAATTAATATTAGTTCTATATTTCTTTTCAATTAAATTATGAGAAGATTTAACCTTCCTTCCAGATTTTAATGGTTGTTCGTCTTGCTGAAACTTTGAATCTTTCTGATCATTAATTTTATCAAAATCCGGAGAAGGTGGGGTATCCTTTTTAATTGATTCTTCGTCAACTTCAGCAACGGTATTTAAGGTTTGTAAATGTGGTTGTTGATGGTAATCATTGTGATTAAAAGTGACAGTACTGTTGGAAGCAGATTCAGCCATTGGAACAGGAATAAATTGTTGAGGATATAAAACATCATTAGCTAAATTCTGGTTATTATTTAAATCGACATCGAAGTCATTATCATCAGTGGAATATTGAGAGTCAACATTTGAGCTCGTTGCACTTAAGAAAAAATCATCAGGAGATGAACCCGTCGAATATGGAGACAAAATACCTGAATTGATTGAACTTACAGCATCATTTAAATCGTTAAAATTAACCTCGGAATCAAACTGTGATGAATTACTAACATAGCTACCAAATCTTGAACCATTTCCGGCATTTTGGTCCTGATTTTGATTTGGAGAAAAATCGGAATGAACAAAATTATTAGCATTATTCAAACTAACATTGATAGGTAAAGCATTCGGAGTTTGTTGTACTTGTGGAGAATTTTGATGGTACATTTGTTGTTGTTGCAAAAACATTTGGGTACGATCCCTTTGTTGTTGTTGTTGCTGCTGCTGTTGTTGCTGCTGCTGCTGTTGTTGTTGCTGCTGCTGCTGCTGTTTTTGTTGTTGCTGTTGTTGATCATTTGTAACATTATTAAATAATGATTCATAATCATCAAAATTGACATTTGACATGGTGATTTTTATACTCTATTTATACTCGTTGAGTGTATAAATTGCTAATTAATGAAAAGTGGTATTATAACAATAAATCAAAAACAAGTTGGCAAATGTTACTTTAATTTTGTAACCTAAATTAACAGTTCAGATCTGAGGATGGAAGTGAAGTTTTGAATTTGTTAACCTTTCTGATTGTTAAACTTTCTAATTTCTAAACTTGGGATTGAAGCTCAATAAAAGGGATGAATAGAAACTGCTGACTGTACAAAGCTGTTTTTTTTCCTGCTAATAAATGTGGCTGCTAAAGGGTGGAGGGTGCAAAACAAATAGGACAAATGAGATAGCAACGGAGACAACGTTGTTGTGGATGTTCAATAGCACGTAATCAATTCTAAATTCTACTCACTTTGTCGCCACAAAGGCAATGCTTCGGGAAAATTTATAATTTAAATCCAACGCGGTCACCATGTCGTTTGTCGCATTTCATGCTCAATACTCAATATATTAACAATTAATTACAGTGAATGTTAGAGAAGATGAAGAAAGAAAGTTGAATTTCAACAACAAGATGGTCTCTATGAACCAACGGAACATGCAGGATGTCAGGATTTCCGATCTTTATAAGTAAAATGTTCCACACATTTAATAGACCAATTGCTACATCCGTAATCAACCCCTTAACCCGATCCTTTTTTATGGTGTTATCTATTATTTGATGTATCCTAAAGGAATCTTAAGACAATTGTGCATTTGTATTAATTCCTATGAGCGATATAGGCTTGATCTAAGATATTATGAGACTTAATGATTTTGGTTTGAGAATCGTTTAAGTTGGTATTAGACACTATATATGTAAACTCTCTTGATTCAATTGTTTTTTTCCATTATTATACGATTATCGTGTTACTGGTTTTGTTAGTCGAATTCAGAATTTTACCGTACTATAAATCGAATTGAATCTGAAAAATATCGAACGACAAAGATCTTTCAAATCTTGGTTAAAGCTTATATAATATAATAAAAAATATAGATCATCTCATTTATAACGAAATCAAATGATTTTAAACTTTAATTTAATCGCTTTATTAAGCAAAGTTTGAATTTTTTTAGGCGGCCCAAAAATAATTTAATATGGACGGATCCAAGGAAAAAAAAAGGTATTGCGGTTTATGTGGATCGAACACATGGCCTCCAGATCTTCAGTCTGGCGCTCTCCCACTGAGCTAAAACCGCTTTTTCTTCCCAAAAATCACCGATTCTTACCGGGTCATTTGTTAATCACGTGACAAGTCGATTTCTGTACTTCAATGATTTTTATGTTTTTTATGTTGTCACCCGCACAATGTATTCCAGGGAACAAAATATGAACCTCTCATCATCTGGAAAAAAAAAATTTTCAGAAAGATTTTTGTAACTTATACTATAAAATTTATAATTTTTCACATACTGGATGCAAATCTTCCTCTTTAGCTCATATACATAACATTGTAAAAATTAGTTTTGACTTTATTTTTTGAAATAAGAAAAAAAAAATTAAAAGCAATTGAACTGCTTTGGAAATTCTGAAAATCATAGATTGTAATTGCGTAAGATGGTTTGATTATTCAAACTCTGTTTTTGTTTCTAGTGTTATTTGTTTTTTTCTCTCTTTTTTTAATGTGTAAGTCTATGGCTTCTACTCGGGGGAGAAGAGGGAGGGGGCAATCTGATCTGGTTTCAAATTATTAAACATATTAGTTCTTTTCTCAATATTATTAAACTGTGATAAAACTTCTGTTGCAACTCCGTGTAAGTCTAAACTTGGTGTAAGTAAATCAACCCATCATCCATTATTTTCTTTTTTTCATTAAATGGAGGTTCTTTCATTTTTGTCCTTTTATTGATTTCAGGCGGAGTTTGTGTGAATGGAGCAAAAGGAGGTTTTGTTGCATTTGAAATTGTCTGTTGCATTTGATAAATTGCAGTCTCTACACTTCCACACAAATTACACATGAGAATTGTTCAAATATCAATATCCTATATTTCCTTGCTGCTTGGTATTTAATCATGCAATGCAATAGCAGAGTATAACCTACACTACAATATTTCATGTTTAGAAGATATAATCCAATGATTCAATTGAAATCATTTACGCATTACTCAAAATGTATCGAATTTTATATAAATATAACTGATACATCAATTGCATACTGGAATGAAAATACAGATACCATTACACGCCTGTAATAAAGCAATTTCGAAACTCTCAAGATTACACAACTCAGGTCATGTCGGAATTAAAGTTAAGAATTACAAGTTGCTCAATTGAATAAATGTTTTTATCATCCTTGTCAATTATGTGAAGGAAGAGGATTCTCCCACTGTAAACAAAGTGCAAAAATATTTGTCATTCAATTCAATATTACAAGGATTTGTTGATACGATGAAGGCAAAATCAAAATTTTTTTGTTAAAAACCACCTGAGCATCCAACTTCTCCATAGTTCAGAAGCCACTTTCAAAATTTGATTTAATATGAATTTTAAATGCTTTCTAAAAATTGAAGTCGAGTTAAAAATATTTTAATTTGAAGGAACCGTAATATTATGTTAATATTTATATCAGCTACCAAGGAGAAATTTTTTTCCAGTCAGTATCATAAATATTATATTTTTAGTAATGATACTAATGAGAAAATCTTATATAAAACTTTATTAGTGTAATAATATTAGTAACAAATAAATTTTGGAATTTTTTTATATCTCTTTTCTGGAAACAAAAAAATACTAAGTTACTAATATTATTAAAATTATAATCTTAGCTAAACTATATAACTTAAAAAATGCCAAATCTACGACTTAAATTTTCGCCATCATTGTCTTCTTTTGAATTTAAGGAGCTACTACTTATTGCAGAAGAGGAACTTAATCCATTAACTTTTATACCTATTTGCTTATGTAACTCATGTAAAAACTCTGCGTATGACCATATGAGATCATCTGATTTATCTTCAACGAACATTGATTGAAATTCACTTTCGTTTGAATCCATCCTAAACCTACAAATTTCAATACTTTGTTTTTCTAAGCCATTATAATGTTGCGATAAATACTGACACATATTACGCACTTGTTCTGAAATATAGGTATCAATAATTGGCAAACTTGATATAAATGTAGAAACTTTCTCAATTGAATTAATTTCTGGTCCAAACAAATCTTGCAATAATAAAGGGTTGACCTCATTGTGTAACCAAATTATAATTCTATCACCATTGAATGCTAAATATGCACCACCATATGATAAATTTCTAAGACTCATTGAAAGTGAATTTGGAAGATTATATATTCCAGTCTCTTCATTTTTCATGAATTCATTTTCTTCTAAAGAATGAATACAATACAATGTAGGATATAGATATGTTGATAATTTACTTAAATTATACTCAGATAATTTAAATAAAGAATCAATACGTAAATCAGAATTATTAATATTCAATCTTAATGCCTTTGTTTTAATTATCGATAGCAAAATCATAGGTAATGTCCTTAAATTATACGGTAAAGTCAGCTGTGATGGTAGCGTATTGTATTTTGCAACATGATGTTTATATGCCGCCATTATTTCCGAACACTGCATAATTAACGAATTTTTTATAACCAAAAGATTGCTAGTTTTGAATTTATCATAAGCTCTCTTCAATAATACTTTAGTAATAGAATCCTGATCTGCAAAATCGAAAACGTCAGCAATTCGTTGTGTAACTGATAATATACTATTAATGACCCTGACTTTCCTAACACCATCCTTTGAGGTATATAATAAAGCAGCTTGAAAATGTGCATCCTTTTTAGTTTCTAATTTCGAATTGTAAATGAAATCAGTAACAATTGATGTATCACCAGAAACAATTGGGAGATTAGGTGCACCTTCACCTGAAACTGTTGGGAAAGGACCATAGTACTTATTAACTTGTAGGCCATGTGAGCATCTTAATTTTAATTGACATTGATAGCCTACAACATTTTCAATTACCTTCTTAATTTCAAAAATTAGTGTAATATCATCTCTTTCAACATTAAATGTTAACCATTCCTTAATAGTACCACCTGTGTTTACAGCAAATGTTCCCAAATTAATCAAATCAACATTAGATGAAGTTGCAATAAATAAGTTGACACCAATATTTTTTTTTATGAAATCATTTGTTAAATCGCTGTAAAATTTACTATTTGGATTGAAAGTTTCCTTAATGAAATCTGCATTATTTGGATTATTTGAAGTTTTAACAACCAAAGGACCAAGGCCATAGGAAGGGACTGTTGATAAAACAGAGATAATTTGTCCACCTCCAACTTCCTCCAACAATATAGCTGCAGCTTTTAAAGCGGATCCTAGCACAGGTTCGGGTGATTGTTGCTTATTGTTTTGTTCGATGGTAGTTAATGTGGTTTCAATTATGTCATATGATTCAATTGGATCGACAAAAATGCCATCTATAAATGGAATGAACGGATCATTCAAATCGGTAACTAGTGAAACCGTTGTTTGCTCTAAACCAGGAGATAAATTAAAAAAATGCAAGCAATTATCATAACCGATAATTGAAATTTTTGTACCAGCAGGTAAATTTGACGTACCATCATCTTTATAAAGTGATAATTTGATTGCTGAACAGATAGTTTCAACTAGTTTTGCTTTATAAGAAGAATAAGTTAAATCAATTAGAAATACTCTGTGAAGAGGTTTAAGATTCTCATCATCATCAGGATTCAAATTATATTCTTTTGGAACAATATAATCAACAACACCTGTATGTAATTCAGGTCGAATATGATAATCATCTCTTGTACCTTGATGATTGATTGTTGATGCATATTCGATAGGAACTGCAGACACAAATTCACATATATTACACTTCATCGTACTAATGTCATGTTGCATGGCAGGATTTAAATAAGCCCGACATCTTTTACACCTTGGAACAGCCTGACCTTCATGTATTTTGATTTGTGGGATCTCTATCAAACCCTTATTTTCTAGGGAAACCTCAGCAAATGGTCTCAATACCAAGCCTAATGGAATTTTAGATTGTTCTCTTAGTTCTTCCGAAAATGGAACACTGTACATTGTAGTTCTTGAAAATTGTGGAATCGCATTACCCTGATCAATGGCTTTGAATTGCGTTCCAGCAGGTGGTGGAGAGACATGTTCAAAGCTTAGAAACGCTTTATCTTTATAAATTTCATTCATTTGATTTCTCAAATTTGAAACTAACAATTCAACTGGTGTATTCTCTTGGTTAAGATTATAGAGATCTGAATATTGTTTTTGTGTATAACTATTAGTATTATTAGAAGATTGTTGTTGATTTAGCATCATATTGGATCGACTAGTCAAAGACTGTTGATCTAGAATAGGCCCCTGGCCATTCTGAAACAATTCATTTTGGGGAAACGTTGGATTTAGTGGCAAACTTGGGTTTGGATTAGGATTCGGATTTGGAGTTCTATTAACTGTTGATTGAAAAGTATTTTGAATATTTGGTAATTGCAGTCCAATAGCAGAAGCAGCAGCATTTGGATCAATATTTGAATAATCTCCATAGGTAGGTGGAACATTATTAGAACCTGTAAAATCATGAAATGCATGGTTAATTCTTTTCTTAGATGATCTTGACGGTTTGGTATGGTTTTGATTGGGTTTTTCTTCATCAAATCCCAAATTTTCAACACCTTGAGCTAACAAATCTTGTTGCGATTTGACAAAATCATCAATGGAAGCCATTGTTGAAGTGAGAGAGATTTATAGGATGTAGATATGAGTAAGAAAAGTTAAATAAAAGAAGATTAGCAACATCCTCAAAACAGTTAAGATCAAGGTGAAATTTGAAATTCTCAATGTTCATGTTGACAATTAAAATTGGAAATTGGAAATTGAAATTGGTTGGAACTTCCAAAACGCGACTTTTCTTGTTTGTTTATTTTTTTAAGAATTGTTTTGTTTCTTTGTTTGTTTAGTTGTTTGTCTTTTGACATAACAAAGACATCTATCGAAGTTCTTTAACTATACTGCCCATACTAACGTCATGGGTGTTTCGGGACTTTTACCTGTGCTTAAGCCGATACAAGATACGACAACTCTAGAGAGATATAGAGGGAAAACATTGGCAATTGATACTTATGCCTGGCTACATAAAGGATCGTTTTGTTGTGCTGAAGATTTGGTTTTAGAGAGACCTACAAAGGCATTTATCAATTATTTCAATAAAAAAATTGAAATGTTGAGATATTTTAATATTACTCCATATTTCGTTTTTGATGGGGATTATTTACCAAGTAAGGGTGATACTGAGAAGGAAAGAGAATCACGTCGTACAGAATTTAAACAACTTGCATTAGAGGCAAAGAAAAATGGAAATTCCAAACTTGCCTTTAACTATTATCAAAAGGCATGTGATATATCACCAGAGATGGCAAAATCTTTAATCAATGAATTAAAAATCAAATTTATTAAATATATTGTTGCACCTTATGAAGCTGATTCTCAGATGGTTATGTTAGAAAGATTAGGTTTAGTCGATGGTATAATAAGTGAAGATTCAGATTTATTAATTTTTGGATGTAGAACATTAATTACAAAATTAAATGATAAGGGTCAATGTATTGAAATTAGAAGAGATAATTTTATAAACTGTAAGGGTTCATATATTAATAATTTTAACGATGACCAGTTATTATTAATGGCCACAATTAGTGGATGTGATTATACTAAAGGTATTCCAGGAATTGGTATGCAGAGGGCAATTCAACTAGTTCAGTATTATAAAAGCTTTGAAAGGGTTTTAATGAGTATAAAAGTTGAAGGTAAAGTTTCAATTCCTAAAAATTTTGAAGAAGAATATAAAAGAGCAAAAATTGCCTTTAGGCATCAAATTGTTTTTAATCCAATAGATAATCTAGCACAGCACCTAGCACCATTAACAGAAGAAATTATTAGCAACTATTCAAAAGAATATATTCAATCATGCACAGGTTTCCTACTAGATCAACAAATTCATAAAAAAATATCAACTGGGGATTTAGATCCATTTAGTAAAAAAGTTCTAATATCTTGGGAATGTAAAGTGAATCCAAATATAACTAGATCACTCTCATTACCAAATGAAAACACACATATTGATAGTAAATTAATGAATAGATCTAAAACATTAAATGTTATACAACCAAGAGGACCAGAGCTTCAACCAATGACGAGAAAGAGGAAATCAACTATTAAAATTGATCAATTTTCCAAATTTATTTCTAATAAAAGAGAAAATAAAATTGAATCTAATGTCAATTCTAATGTTAAATTATCACCTATATCTAAAAGACAAAAACTTTTAAATAATAATGAAATTGGACAACCAACAATTAGTAAATTTTTTAATAATAATATTAAGAAAGAAGATATTAATGATAGTAATAATAATAACAACAACAACATCAACGACAATCAAATAAAGAACGATAACAATAATAATCAATTAAATATACCAAAACAAGAATTTGCGGCATCATCTTCAGATGTTGAAGATATTTCCGAAGAAGAAATTAATGAATTGAATATGAAGTTAAATAAAAGTATGAGTGATACCAATGATATGATTTTGGATACATCTTCTATTAAAGAAGATGAATACGATGAAGAAATTGGAGATATTAATGTAAGTAATTTATTAGCAAGTGAATCTGAGATGGAAGATATTGATTTAATCAACAGTTCAGAAATTTCAGAGAGTACAATAACTACAGTAGTAGATAAAACAGGGGATAAGCAAACCCCTTTATCACTTTCATTAGCTGCAAATAATAGTTCATTATCGTTGAGTACCGATCCAGGAGAGGTTAATACAGATTATTATATTGATAAATCAGAGAGAGGCGAAACGAGAGAAGACATAAGTGAAGATAATCTAGTTGATAAATCAAATTTGCTTGCCGAAATATATTCATTTAAATCCTCATCAAACAGAAAAGCGACTACACCAGCCATGCAACAAGATGAAAATCGTGGATTTGCACCAGATAAATGGATGGAACGTTTAAGTGGTAACAACAACAAATTTATCAGAACACATCGCCCATCTCCACTTGGTAACCGTGTACCATTACAAGACGTGACCAATAACAAGAACAACAGCAATAAGAAAGACACTGGAGATCATCTACGCAATCTCTCAACGTTCCGCTATGGAGGAAAATAGAACATAGTGTACTGTGTAAAAAATCGTATAGCATATAACATAAAGCATAAAGCAGAGCACCCTCTATAGGACCGCACATACATCATGTTTGCACCCGCCCGCACCCCCAAAACGGAATTGCCTGATCGGGCCACACCCATAACCGGATTGGGCAGGCGTGGTTTCCTCTTTGGGCGTAAATATCAGGGAGTCCCTGTTGGGAAGTTGTCCTATTAATTATAGATACATGTCCAAGTATATACACAATACAGAATAGAGTACATCCCATCCCATCACATCCAATCCTTATACTCTTGATCAACTCCCTCCATCAACTCCCACCACCAACTCACACCAATTCACACACACAATTATCATCTCAACAATCCAAAAGCAAGCCCCCCCATAAACTCCCCCGTCCCCCGCCCCACCAAAAACCAAATTTTCTTCTTTTGCTGGGCGGACAGCAGAAACAAAAACACCAAAATAACAACATGCAATCGCCAAACCACCAACCTCGCGCACAATCACAATATGCTGCATAAACTATAAAGAGCAGACACTGCCCCCTCCCTTCGAGTGGCAATTGGCATAACTTCGATCATTTCAATCTCTCTTTTTTTCTGGTTGTTATCTTCTTTTACTCTTTCCTCTTGGTCATTATCCATTGCACATACAAGAATGCATAGAACTTACTCTTTAAGAACATCAAGAGCACCAACTGCCTCTGATTTACAAAACCCAATTGCGGTCCCAGTCTCTTCCACAAAATCTCCAAGATTTTTTGGTCCAGGTGGTATTGCAAATTCATTCAGAAGAACCACTGCTGGTTCTTTTGGTCCTGAACTTTCCAGAAAATTAGCTCAATTGGTCAAAATGGAAAAGAACGTTATGAGAGCAATTGAAGTTTGTTCTAGAGAAAGAAGAGACGCTGCAAGACAATTATCTCTTTGGGGTGCTGACAATGAAGATGATGTCTCTGATATTACCGACAAATTGGGTGTTTTAATTTACGAAATTGGTGAATTGGAAGATCAATTCATTGATAGATATGATCAATATAGAATTACCATCAAATCCATCAGAGATATCGAAGGTTCTGTTCAACCTTCAAGAGACAGAAAACATAAAATTACCGATCAAATCGCTTACCTCAAATATAAGGATCCTCAATCTCCAAAAATTTCTATTTTAGAACAAGAATTGGTTAGAGCAGAAGCTGAATCGTTAGTTGCAGAAGCTCAATTATCTAATATTACAAGAGAAAAATTAAAGGCTTCATTCTCTTATCAATTTGATTCTATTAGAGAATATGCTGAAAAAGTTGCCCTTATTGCTGGTTATGGTAAGGCTTTATTAGAATTATTGGATGATTCTCCTGTTACTCCTGGTGAAACTAGACCTTCATATGATGGTTATGAAGCTTCCAAACAAATTATTATCGATTGTGAAAATGCTTTAGCGACTTGGACTTTTGATACTGCTGCTGTTAAGCCAACCCTTTCTTTCAAAGTTGCAGATTATGAAGATGAATTAGCTGAAGATGTTCATGATTTAAACGTTGGAGAAGAAGAATGGACTGAACATGAACAAGAACCAGTTGCTGCATAATCAAGTTTACTATACAAAGAAAAAAAAACAAATTTTATCAATACTACCCCCATTACTTTAAAAAACCATTCTTACTTCTGTATTCTATGTACTTATTAGTTAGTCGTCATTTTTATATTTATATTTATTTGAATTTTTGATTGGTTTGACTTTACCAACATATTATTCATTCATTTCTTATTTTTATCTATCCAGCTTTTATATCATTTTTTACCTTTTCATATTAAGAATGTAATCTTATTTCAGATTTGAAACTTAAAATTATTTATACAAACTACTAAGATTTTTCATTTACTACATTTTAGAATAAACATGAATATTTAATACAACAGGTGATATGTGAGTTTTTTCATATTTTACGCTAATATTCTTATCATCCCTATCTTCATTATCATCTTCATCTAATTTCTTATTAAATTGTAATTCTCGTAGTAACATCAATTCGCATTTTTTCCAATCACCAACTTTACTTAAGTGAACTTCATAATCACATATCCAATTTCTAATAGTTTCAATTTCTTGCCAACTTATAAATATCTTACATTTCCAAGTATCATTATTAAATGGTATAAATAATTTTTCATTATCTTTGACATTCTTATTAGATTTTTCACAAATTGAAATAATTTCATCTTTTGAAAACTCAAATAATATTGATCCAATCTTTTGCTTTATTTCTAAATTATTATATAAATCACGTAAATGTCTATTTGATAAAATCATTTTTTTACATTTTAATAATTTAACTTGGTTTCGATTATCTCGATCTTTGACTTTAGGTCCCATCAATAATGGATGTTTAACCCGATTTTTTGAAATCTGATATCTGTTTATAAATGTACGTATGGATACAATATGATTTTGTGTGATTTTTAAATGTGTTCGTCTGTAACATTGATGATGTTAGTATTCTCATCAGCGATGACTCCAAATTCAGCATACATACATAGGTGCCATTGTTTATTGATTGATGTAAACTAGTAGTTGTGCTACAATAATCTGTCGTTTGATAGTAAGAGAAATCTTGAAATTGAATTTTCCTATTCGGTTCATCCCGAGGGTTTTATAGGTCCATAGTCTAAATCATCCAAGAACAAGAATCTTCAATTATTATATTTCTTCTTTAGATCATTTTTCAATAAATATTAGAGGTATATACTACGATGCAACCACTAGTTCATGAAGATGGTAATAAATTAGCCCTTGAATATGCACAAAAGGCACAAAATTCAGGATTAACAACGATGTTTAATGATGATGCACAAAAATCTGTGGATACCTTTAAATTTTACGAAAAATATCCATTTTTTCATCCAAATTCCATTGAAAATGATAAATTTGTATTTGCTTCATTGGTTAGAGAATGTATTCATTTTGAAATTGAAACAATAGCAAGTATGTTAACATTTGGTTTGGATCTTAATTTAGTTTATCCAAAAATTACACTTACTTATATGAATAAAAGTTGTAGAGCCATATTAAAGGATAAATATCCAAATCAAGATATAGATGATGCATTAGCTGAAAAATTTGCAAGAGATTTGGTTCAAGAAGTTTATAAATTTATCAGGGAAAAGCTTGATTTACCAAACATGTCCTGGGAAGGTGTCTCGGTTGCAGATTTTTAAATTCCACTTAGGCATAAAGTATAAAGTATATTAGTATATAGCTTTTCATTGTGTAGTCAAATATTTATAACCAATTATGGCCACCACAGATGGGTTTGTACCCATCACTGCAATGTTTTATTCTGTTTTCCATCCAACAGAAGGTACTAAGGTCATACATCAAGTACCAAGTGGTGTAATTGTACCTCCATCAAATGATGATAATCGAATCAATAATAATTTACCTGATTCATCAGCTTTTGATCAACCATTGTTTGATTTTGATATCGTTAAAAATTATGTTATACCTAAACCATCTTTATGCAATAAATTAATTACTCTAAAAATGGATAAATATAGAATCGTTGGATTCCCAGTTAATATTTATGCCCCACATTATGCAAGAAATTCATTTGGATTTAACTTTTGTTTTGTCTTTAATTATGAAAGTGATACAACACCTTATGAAGGAAGTATTAAAAGAATTGGTAAAATGTTTAGGGCATTAGAGGAACAAAGTCAATTGTTATCAAAATCTTTAAAAGATTCACATATTTTTTATCAACAATTATCATCATCACAAATTCAACAAATTCAACAACAAAAAAATCAAAAATCCATGACGAATAAGCTTCACATGAATAATAAATATCTTAAAGTTATAGATGATTGGGATGATGCAAGTGAACAAATTGTTTTACAAAAGCAGACACCTGGTTTAGTTTCATCAACTCAAAAGATTAAAATTTCTTCAATTGAATCTTTGATCCAGCAAATTTTCCAAGATTTAAATAATTATTCTGAATGTATGATTCCAATTGATGCATCAAATTCTGTTGACTTGAAACTTTTTCCGATTTCTCCCCCTCCTCCACATATTCATACATATGATGTTCCAATTGCATTGGTTAAATTGGACTCATTATTTGATTCATTATGGGATCCAACAATGCTAAAAATTGTACCGTTTATAAATGGTATAAATTCGATATCTCAAATAAGTATCTTATCTAACGCAAGTTTAGATTTAACTAAAGAATGTATTAGACATTTACTACATTATAAATCAATTTCAATACTTGATATTTTTCAATTTTCAAATCATTATGTTGTAACTTCTTCAATTGGCAATTTTTTAAAAGATTCGGATATGTCGAAAAAATGTCAAGATTACGTTTTGAGTGTGAAAGGTGTGTTTAATGGTTTACCCTTACTGCCAATCAATCATAGAAATTCAAATTCAAATAGTGTAAGTTCTAAAATGGATGCTTTAAATCCTAACAATTTAACAAACAGTAATAAAAGTAATGTTACTAGCAGGAATATCAAAGACAACAACAACAACAACAACAGTAATAATAACCCAAGTAATAATCAAATTTCAACTTCTTATTCATCATTAAGAACGCCAAGGAAACCACCATTGTTAACAATGCAATCAATTTCAAGTAATAATATCCATCATGATACCAATAATTCCAAAAATCAACAAATTAAGAAAGTTATTTTACCATCAAAGGCAACATTATTTCAACTTTATAATTCTTTAAATTCAAATATGTCAGTTTCACAATGGTATTCAGAGAATGAAAAATTACTTGAAAATATTGATATAAGGAAACTAATTACTTTTGGTATAAGAAATGGTATCATTGCCAGAGTTCATAAATATCCTGTTTGTAGTAAGCTTGATATCGATACAAATGATTCATCAAAGTTAGGATTTACAGACAATGACGATTTGGATGATGATGCAAAAATTTCGTCAAATTTTAATGTTTCAGCATTACCTATTTTATCAACAACGCAAATGTCAAAAGATTCTACATTTGATAAAGTAAAGAAGATGGCATTACATGGAGAAAAGAAGGATGATGGAGAGGGTGAAGAAGGAGAAAGTGAAAGTCGGGAAAGTGATGAAAGTAGTGAAAGCAGTGACGATGATGGAGGTGATGAAATCGAAAAGTCAGATTCTACGAGACGTGAGGAAGAAGACCAATTCATTGATACCGATCTTCAAAAGAAGAGGAAAAGGGAAAAGGAGCAGGAACAGAAACTACTCCGTCTGATGAAACATGTTCAGCATATGGATTCAATTTGTACCAATATGCATTTAAGCTATAAAGAGGTACTCTCTATCTTGGAGAGAATCGGTGAGGTAGAAATGATTGAAAAGTGAAACCGCGGGTTAAGAATGCGTGTTTGTTTCATATGTTTCATTGAGATTTAATTTTCTAGTTTTCACTTTCCAGATTTGTTTACTTTTCAATATAGAGGATGTTTACGTTTTTTGTAATTGTGATCTATCCAATATAGAATTATATATATACAAAACTGAACCAATATAAACCAAATGCGGAGGATAAGATCTAGTGAGGGACGAAACTCCATCTCTTCATCTTTTACAACGTTAACTACACAACCGAAGAGATCATCAATGTCAAATATGGCCAATAAAGTTAATAATGATGTCAATCTGTTTACTGAATCCATAAATGTAATAGTTAGATGTCGTGGACGCAGGTTTCTTGATGAGGAATTAAACAGTCCCAATGCAGTTTTTGTATCTGATAGCAAACCAAATGAAGTTAAGCTTATATTCCCCGATCAATCGTTATCAACAACCGATTTCAATAATAACAATGAACTTAATGAGATTTCCAGAATTTATACATTGGACAAGGTTTATGGTCCCTCAACTGATCAAATAACCTTCTTTCATGATGCTGCCGAAAATATTTGTAATGATTTCCTCAAAGGTTTCAATTGTACCATTTTTGCATATGGTCAAACAGGTGCTGGTAAAACTTATACAATGTGTGGTAAAGTTAAGGATAATTCTTTGACACCAGAAAGTGGTATTATTCCAAGATGTCTTAAAAAATTATTTGAAGATAATGAAAATAGTAATAATGATATTATTTTAAAATGTTCATTTGTTGAAATTTATAATGAAGTTTTGAAGGATTTGTTAAGTGATGGTAAAAATGATCGACATTTGAAAATTTATGAACATAATAAAACCATTAAAATTAAAGCACTGGAAGAATTCTATATTAAAGATTTCAATGAAGCAATGAAAATTTTTAAAGTTGGTTTAGATAGGAAAAAAATTGCATCTACCAAAATGAATGATATTTCCAGTAGATCACATACAATTTTTACAATTTATATGATGAAGAAAAACATAAATGGTTCTGAGTATCAGTTTTCAAAATTGAATTTGGTAGATTTAGCTGGTTCAGAAAATATTGGCAAGTCAGGTTCAGTTAATCAAAGAGCAAAGGAAGCTGGTTCAATCAATCAAAGTTTATTGACACTTGGTAGAGTTATCAATTCATTAGTTGATGGTTCAAATTTTATCCCATATAGGGAATCTAAATTGACGAGATTATTACAAGATTCATTAGGTGGAAGAACAAAGACAATTTTAGTTGCCAATGTTGCACCAACATTAGGGGATTTGCATGCAAGTATTTCAACATTAGAATATGCATCGAAGGCTAAAAATATTAAAAATTCTGCCCAAATCGGTACAAATATTAGTGAAGAATATTTATTAAATGATTTGGTGGATGAAAATAGGAAGCTAAAACTGGATTTACTGGCAACTAGAAGAAAGGAAAATTGTATTATAATGGATGATTCCAATTATAAGGAAATGCATCTTTCTCAGAAGACATTAAAACAGGAAGTTGAAGAATTAAGAGGCCTCCGATTATCATTGTTAAATCAATTAGAAATTCAAATGAAAGTTATTGATTCTGCCAAGATTGAAAAACAAAATTTGAATGATAATATTCAGTCATTAGAAACAAAGTTAGTTTCATTTGAAAATCAATTCAAAATGCAAAAAGAGAAGGAAAGTGCTTTGAACTTAAAATGTAACCAATTATATGAAAAGTTCAATAATCAATTGATAAACATCAATGAATCCCAACTGAATTTAAAGTCTATTTTAAGGAATAAAGTATTAAATTCTCTAGTTGAAATTAATTCTAAAATTACTCAGCATTCAAAAATTGATAATTCATTACAATTTAATGAAATTGAAGATACTTTAAATTTAATCAAAAAAGAAATTGATAATATTTTGAACTTCAATCTTATTGATTCAAGAGATATATTGCTTAATATAAATAATGTGATTGATACCAACAATAGAGAATTAATTGAGTTAATTGGAACTCAATCTGAAACGGTATCTAGATATTCGATCAATAATGATAAATTTAATAAATATTTGACCAATGACTTATTCAATAATAAAGCGGAAATATTACCAATTATTCAAGAATCTCTAAGTTCCAAAATTAATGAATTTAAGACCGAATTCAATTCTAAAATCGATAAATTAATCTCAGATAATTTGAATAATAATTATGATTTATTTTCAAAACATTATTTTGATAGGCTCATTGAAAACAGCAACAACTGGAATATTGAATCTGAAAATATTACAAACAATATAAATGATTCAAAGTTGAATATACTCAAGTCAATCACTAATTTTAATGATCAATTAAAGCCAAAAGTAGATAAATGTATTGATAATTCACAAAAAACAATTCATCAAGATACGATGATCAGCAATTCAATAAATTCTATAAATTCAAAAATACCAACTTTAATTAAAAACATTGTCAATATAAATGAATTATGTACGAATAAAGATTCAGAAGTTGAAGAAAAAATGCAATTTTTTGAGAAAAATATAAATAATCTGAAATTTTCAATTGATGAAGTGATAAATAAACCATTAGTAATCGAGAAGGAGAATGTTATCAATAAAAATGATTACACTGACAATAATTTATTAGAATCAAATCCTTTAACTATCTTGATGCCATCAAACTTACCGGGAACTCCAAAGACTACAACAACAACACCGAAGGAAAACAATCTCTTCAAAAGTCCATCACGCAGTCCATCACGTAGCCCGACACGAAATATGACACGAAGTCCGATACGAAGTCAGATACGAAGCCCTGGACAATTGGCATTTGGACTTAAACGGAGCTTTAATAATGATTTAAATATAAAATTAAAGAGAAGGCATACCGATTTATAATATTTGTAAATTATCAACGTGTATAATAATTTACGTAAGTCAATTAATTGAACTCAATTAAATTAGATTAAATTATTAAAGAGTAAGATAAAAGAAAAAATGAAGTATGGCAAAATAAAGATAAAAATAAATATGAGAATGAAAACATGAGAATAGACATGAAAATAGTTATGAAAATAAATATACTAATAAATAACAATTAAAAAAAAAATAGAAACACAAGATTTGAAATTAGTAATAAAAACAAAAATCAAGGTAATACTATGATATAAATAATATTAATTAGATAAATGAATAAAAGGTAAATAGAAAAAAGATGTAAATTTGGTAAATTTTTTCATGAATAATTTGAAGTTTTCATCATCTCATAGAGTTTATATTTGATATTGGACTTGAGTTATTTGAATTGTGCGCAGATAAATTATTATTATTATTATTCGTGTTATTATTCGTATTATTATTTGATGATGAATTTTCCATCGAACTTTGTTCGGAGATACTTCTTCTGAACATCTCTAAACTACTGTTTGTATTTATACTTGTAACACCAGAACTTGATCTTCTCCGCTGTCTTCTTGCAATATTTGGTTCAATATGACTTTTACCTAAAGTCCTAGCAAATAATGATAATATATCAGTTAATGATAAAACTCCCACCAATTTGCCGGATGAATGAGAATCATCATCTAAACTGGAATGTGGATGTAAATGATGTGAATGTGAATGATGAGAATGATGAGAATGTGTATGATGCAGAAGTGGAGATTCAGGAGTTGTAGGAGTTGAAGCACTTGAATTATTTGAAGAATCAGGTTTTATAATCCACAGTCTATGCGATTTTGTCGCAACTAATTTTGCAATTGCTCTACCTAATGAAGTTTTACTTGTAACATGAAATATTGGGAATGAGTCTTTACCATTTTCTAAACCTCTTGAATTTAAAATAACAGAAATAAAATGAAGACATGATTTATATAATAAATCTGATTTTGAAGATTTTGAGACTAGCCTAACATCAGTAACACTTATATTACCTAACAAATGATGGTTTCTATCAATAACAGCCAATGATGACATTTTTAAATTATGCATTATCATTAGAGCTTCAATCAATGATTGATCACCGAAAATTGAGATTGGATTTGAAGAACCAATATGTAATGAACTAATTGATGATGATAATAAAGGTTCCATTGAAGGAAACCTACGTGCATTATCCCATAAATATTTAACTAACCTTCTTTGTGATAAAATACCAGTTAACTTATTATCATTTGTAATTGCAATTCTATGCACTCCGGTACCTAAAATTTCAACGACAGTTGATAAATTATCATTTTCAGTTAATTTAACAAATAGATTCTTATTTGTGATTTTAATAACAAATGAAACAGGTACTTGATCACCCCTTTGAGCCTTTCTAATTAAATTTGGAATTTCTTCCTTGGGATTATAATCAATATTCTTCAAAGTATCGGGCTTAATTTTGTTTAAAACTAATAACAAATAAGCATTTAAATCAGTATAATCAAAGGTTAAACAATTTAAATCATTTGGAAATTTTTCAACTGGTACAGAGGTTAAACCATTTCTTACTAAAGTTTCAAAAGCTTCTTCAACCGATAATTTATCATTGATTAAAATTAATTTATTTGTTTCAACCAATTCACTTAATTTAATATCTTGCCATTCTACAGATGCACCATGTAAAAACTGGGAACTTGTTGAACATATTGAAGGATTTCTTGAGATTGAGACTGAATCATTGTCATTTAATTGATCATTGTTAACATTTAGACTTGAAGTATTTAGGCTTAAATTTGACAAATTTGAAAAACTTCCAAGGTCATTCTGATTTTCATCTTCATTTCCATTTCCATTTCTATTTCCACTTTCAACATTTAAATTTGGGATGCTTAAATTCAAATCATTTATATTATGTTGTCGTTGTCGGTGATTAATACTATCAACGTTATTATTACTATTGATATTATTATTATTATTATTATTATTATTATTATTGATATAACTATTATTGAGATTAGCATTATTATTAATATTATTATTTGTTTCAGCGGATGATGATAACACTGAAGAAATGCTTGATGATGATGAGATATCTAAGGTTGAAATATTCTCATCAATTGCAATTGGAGGTGGGGTTGATAGCATTTCAACAATTGAGGTCTGTCTTGATTGCTGACCGGGAGAATTAGGTGCCCTTAAGGCAGGAGACATTGGATATTTGCTTGAATGCATGGCCTGTATATAGGATGTAATGAATTGCCCTTTGACACTCAGTGTACGACACGATCAAAGAACCCTTTTTGCCTTTAAGTGAAAGTATATTGGATGAGTCTAACATATTGAGGAAATTGAGAATTTAGAATTTAGAATTTACTTTGGGGTGAAAAATGAAAAACCAAAAAAAAAAACAAAAAAAATTCAGTGAAATGTGAAAATAGAAAATAGATTATTCTTAATATTAGAGAGAGTCATATTTTCTCGGTTGGGCGGGGGAATGTGAATTTTCCCATGAATTTTTTACCTAGTGATACCGGTGAATTCCCACGAATTCCCACGAGTTTCCACGAGTTCCCACGAATTATCCGTGTTGTTGATGATTACTTGTTCAAATGGAAAAGAAACAAAATTAGAGAACATAAAACAACAGAAAGGAGAAATCTATTCAATCATTAATCATCCTGATTGGAATAGAAGTAAGAAACTCATTAATTATTAAAATGTAAATCTCTTTAGTTATTCCACTAATTCGTAATTCTGCTTTTGATAGAAATGTTTACCAAATGTTATGTATAGATTAGAAAAGAAATAGAAAAAAAACTATACGTTTCAAAACTATAATTATAAGAATTTATAATTATAGTTTTGAAACATGTCTGCTATGATGTATAACGATGCTATTACTTGTAGAATTGAAAAGAAATTTAACAAATATATAAAACTAAATTTAAGTTATGCAATAAGTGTAAACATGATGCATCATTCGAATAGACTAATGCATCCAATAAACAATACACAGAACAAGGAAGAACTATGCGAGTTAAATTAGTAATTTAGATAATCATGCATAAAGAGAGAACCAGGGTTAATTGAAAACTTGTTATGGTATATAATGATAGCAAGAAAGTAAGGATAATAAATTAAAAATTATTAATCTAAATCAAGAGTTCGTAGTATTTTGAAGCTTAATCTATAATATTGTGCATAAGGCTATCTCTAATATTTATATATAATATAGAGCATCTGTGACACAGCTATTTCTTTTATCCAGATTAGATTATTAATGTGTTCAAATTAATAATAATAGCATTCAATTATAGTCAATATATATTATAAAAAGAACGGTAAGATTAAAAGATTATTAAATTAAACGGTAATATAAATATAAAATAGTAAATACGGAGATAGCAAATAGTAAGGTATCTTAATAATAGAATGTGGCTGATTTGTTAAGTCGTTTCAATGTGATCAATCAACCCCATTGGATCAACATGTTAAGTTTTACACCAGCTTATTACAATTCAAAAAAAAGATTGCTCATGAGGAACATCCTAATTTTGAATCATTTTATAGATATTCAAGAAGTCTTCGATTGTTTAACTACCCACAGGGACTTATCAATAAAAATCCAAGATTTTCAAAATTCATTCATTATCGATGACAATAAATAATGTATGATTGGTGGTGGAAGCACAACTTTTAGATATCATTTCTTTCTATTAATGCCTGAGAATTATGAAAAGCCAAAAATTCTTCAAATTGTAATCTATTTACACAATGATCCTCCCAATTAATATTTGGATCCAGTACGTTATATTGATTCTACAATAGGGTGCCAAAAAATTCTAAACATTTGATCCTGATTGTATTTTTTCGAAAAGTTTTACTTCAAAGAAACAACATTATGCAACTTTGGAATGTGAACTACATGGAATTTGAAATTAGCATTGAAATTATACTGATCATTATCAATCCTCTTCAGTTGATGAAATTCATGCCAATATATACTTATATCTGATTTTTTTTAGGTGCACGGAAGTTTTTATAAAACGAAGACCTAAACAAATCACAATAAAACTATCGCCACGCCAAGACATAGTACCCGTTGTCGATTGGAGGAAAAACTTCGAAGTTAGTGTTTAAATGCCTTTACAACAATATAGCCTGTATGCTTTGTGATTAAATAATACAAATTACTGTTTTATATATACTTTTTTCATATATCGATTTATTGTGTACAAGCTTCTTATGCAGAATTACAGATGGGCGTTATCTTACAGTTTTACATTACTATATCTAAGTTTTAATCAATTTTCGCATTAAGATGAAATTGATCTGAAACATTTTCAGATTTCTGATGCGATCACCAAATACCGAAAGTAATCTATATTTATTATTTTCTTTATTTTTCTTTAATGTAATATCTAAGAGGATGAGGGAGGTCTTATACGGCTTACTAATTTTATATATAGTTTTATCAAATCTTTAACCAATTTGTGAGTTTATATATATGTGAACGTATTTTATAATAATTGATAAACCATAATTAACTCCGGAGAATAGACCCTATAACGTGCCCGATCAAGTCCTATATGACGTAATTTGATTTCTGACCAATCAATGAGACAGTAATTGAAAGCGAATAAGTGGGCATGGATGAAATCGGAAGTGGGCATAGATATGGGAATTGTATTAAAAGTACTATATTTAGAACATTTAGAACATAATTCAGGCCTATTTGGAGAGGTTACCTAGCGGCAGCAACAGCGGCAGCACCAATAGCGGCGATGAGAGAACAGGAGTGATTTGAGGAGTAAACGGCAATTAGGAACGGTAATAAATATGTACGGGAACAACGGAGAGTGGGGTGAAACACCGTGTGGGATCGAACGAAATTAAGAAAAAATTAATACGTGTGCATGTATATTAGTGGATCAATTTAATAAATTTCAATCTAAAAGTCCTGGGCCCACAGTCGAAAATTGAAACGTTACGTAGTTGATGGGGAAGCAAGAATTACAAAATTGTATATTAAAATTGGTTAAAAGTTATATTTAGAGCCAGCTTGTTTGAAATTAAATTAATGTATATATACGAATTGATGGGTTGAAATAAACCGCAAATCGTAAATTGACTTTTGTTACATACGTTTTGGAGGCGGAAGAAATGTAGCCGCCGCTGTCGGAGATATTTTTTATTTTTAATCGCGCAGGGACATAGTCGAAGGCACGAGCAACGGAACACGGGAGTTAAATACATCATTGAACAAATTGGAGGAGACTTTGGAGTTTATAGTGTATATGAATTACTGAGGTAGGGGGAGAGCTAGATAGTTTAGTTGGTGTGTATTATTGTAGTTCCAGTTTGGATACAGTTATGATGTAAAGAGAAGGATATATATAATATATTATATATGTAGAGACAACCGAAAAAATGGGCGGCTATAAGTATATTATGCCTGCGAGATAAATAAGATGCCATATGACCACCACCGTTTAATTATCATCGATCTGTTAAGAATTTATGCTATTTTTTTTTAATTTTTTTTAGTCAATCTTAACTCCAGGAGAGGGGTGAGGGGTGTTGTTGAGGGGAGCGGACGGAAATTCTAAATTCTCTTAGACTGGAAATTAGGGAAATTAATTAAAAATTAAAAGCAATTTCAAATTTCCAAATTTCATCATCGCCTCTCCATGTAAAAGATTAAAAATCTCTCTTAGTAAATTATAAGTAAACTCACTGAATTTTTTTATAACAATTAACAATTACGTATTCAAAGAATTTATTTATTATTACAACCCTGTATGAATTAGCCAGTAGATATCAGGCGGATCACTTCTAATTATTAATATCACCATTTGGACCCTACACTCCTTATTTTTTCTATATAAATTGTCATACTCCCCCCCCATTGCGGATCCTTCTTTTTATCATTTTTAAATTTCTTCGTTACCTTATTTTTCTAACTTACCTTCTAGAACCCTTCAATACCCATCCTGTTTTCTGTTCATGTTCATTCTTATAAAGTATATCATATAAAAAGTTTAGATCGATACGTTTCATTACAACAGATTATCATATAGCTTTTATCTATATATATATAGTATTACTATATATATACATCTATCTATCTATCTATCCTTCCATCAACTATAATTGCTCTCTGTATTTATGACTATTGTTGCATCCTTACCAATCCATACAAATAATAAAATGGGTGTCATAAATTCAAATTCTCCACATTCTAATAACAATATGAATAACAACAATACTAATTTATTACCCTTACAATTACCACCGATTCAATCAATTTCTTTAAGTCCATTAAATTATCAATATTCAAATATCCCTCATCATAATCCCCATCATCATCCCCATCACCCCCCTCCTCCTCCCCCTAATCATCATCATCATCAATATAATAACAACTACAACTATCCATCATTGCCATCATTATTTCCAAATGAATCCATAATTGCGAGATCTCATTCCGACTTGTTATTATTGAATAATCCTATTCGAAAGCCATTCAATAATATTTCACATCCATCTTGTCCATCCTTACCAAATTTGAGTTTGGTTTTAAATAAAATTCAATCAAATTCAATTAGTGAATTACCATTACCTTTTTCATCATCATCTTCAACTTCAATTTCAAATTCTACCTCAATTTCTGCTTCAGCTTCGAAATCATCAATAACAACTACAATTACAGGTAAATCTCGCAATGACTCAATATCTTCCATATCATCATCTAATTCTTCATCATCATCATTTACCTCACCATCATCATTGACAAGAACCACTACAACACTTGCTCCGGTAGCGACAATTATAACAAACAATACCCAAACCCCTAATAATACTAATGATAGTGATATTTTAAATTCTCCTACAAATAGAAAATATAAATGTAAAGTTTGCAATAAGGGATTTACAACATCAGGTCATTTGGCAAGACATCATAGAATACATACTGGTGTTAAAAATCATATATGTCCATTTGAAGGTTGTAATTCAAGATTTTCAAGACAAGATAATTGTATGCAACATTATAAAACTCATTTAAAAAGTAAAAAGGGTAGAAAGAAATTTAGAATTTGAACTAAATTAAATTATGCCATATAATAAATTATACTATACTATACTATACTATACAATAAATTAGCTTAAAAATTTTTATAAAAATAAACCGTTTTGTATAATTCAATAAAATGTAATCATGGGATTACTAGTATTTAATAATTATTAATTATTTTGTTCATTAATAATATAAACATAGTCATGTCATAAATATCATCTCATCAGTTTATTGTCACCCGATTCCGAAACAATTTCCACAGTCTGTCTTATTTTTCCAATGTTCGCATAATAATTTAGTGTGAATGAAAATTGTTGTGGATCGTATAGAGAGTGAACTGGAAAAAGGAAAAAAAAACCGTTCCACAAAAAACTTGATCAATTTTAGATTTTAAATAACACTTGAATTCTCAACTTTTATATCTTACAATATAGTGTACCATCCATATCTACATTCTACAACCATCAAACAAAACCGAACAAAAAAAACAAAAATATAAACAACAAAAACAAAAACAACAACTACTACAACAATGTCCGCTTCTACTTCTGTATTAGATCCATCCTTACCAATAAGGGTACAAATGGAACGTCTTGTTAGACAAAAACAACTGGAAATCTGTGAAGGTTTAGAAACTTTAGATACTAAAAAATTCCATGCAGATGAATGGACTCGTGGGAATGATGGAGGTGGTGGTAAATCAATGGTTTTAGCAGATGGTTCAACATTTGAAAAGGCTGGTGTTAACGTTTCAGTTGTTCATGGAATTTTACCACCTGGTGCAATTGAAAGAATGAAAAATGATCATAAAGATATCAAAACTGATAATGATGGTAAAGTTGGATTTTTCGCCTGTGGTTTATCAATGGTTTTACATCCATGGAATCCACATGCTCCAACTATGCATCTTAATTATAGATATTTTGAAATTTTAAATGAAGATAATACAACTCAAACTTGGTGGTTTGGTGGTGGTGCAGATTTAACACCAAGTTATTTATATGTTGAAGATGCAAAACATTTCCATCAAAAACATAAAGAGGCATTAGATCCATTTGGATTAGAATTATATCCTGAATTTAAAGAATGGTGTGATAAATATTTTTATATTAATCATAGAAATGAAACTAGAGGTGTTGGTGGTATCTTTTATGATGATTTTAATAAATTTGATGCACAAAAATGTTTAGAAATGTCAGAATCTTGTTTTAATGCAATGTTACCAGCATATTTACCATTAGTTGCTAAACGTAAAGATATGCCTTATACACCAGCAGAAAAAGAATGGCAACAAATTAGAAGGGGTAGATATGTTGAATTTAATCTTGTATATGATAGAGGTACAAAATTTGGTTTACAAACTCCAGGTTCAAGGGTTGAATCTATCCTTATGTCATTACCTAAAACTGCAACTTGGCTTTACAATAATGAACCTGAAGAAGGTTCAAGAGAGGCTGAGTTATTAAAAGTAACTAGAAATCCAATTAACTGGGTCTAAAAATAAAAATAAACATTTTTACTAAATATATACATAGAATATGATTAATGATTCTAATGAAATAATTTTAACATATAGCTATTAAAAATTAAAGTTTAATCTATAACAATTTAATTTAAAGTATAAATTCATTTTGAATTTTATGAATTTTATATTTTGTATCCTATAATTGCTAATTGCTAATTGCTAGCTCTTTAAATTTCGTCGTTGATCTCCAATCATGTGTCAAGGAACAAAAATGGATCAAACGCGGAACAACAGTAAAAACGGAGCGAAAACTGAAATCATTATAAATTACCTGTTGCACGGCTCTACATTAATTATATTAATTTGGTGCGCTTTCAATTTAAGCCTTGGAGTTAAATTGCTATATAGTATTAAATTATGTTTATTATTAGAAGTTAATGAGATCGATTAAAATATTAATTATCTAGATCAATTATTTAGATTAAGTCGGGGATTAGAAAAAATTAAATGATGAGGCAATGGTTTATACAATAATTTCCTAACAACCATGTCGTTTGATTATCGTTTTGATTAAGTGAAAATTAACCTTAAAATGCGTGGAAATTAATTTTTGTTTAATCAACAGTTTTTATTAAATGGTTAATGTAATCTTGCCTATAGCTGAAATTTTAAGCCAGGATGTAATTAAGCATTTTATACAGTTTTAAGTTTAGTGTAATTAATTTGTCTCTTGTTGTTATTACTATTTTTAGTTTTTGACAAGTTGAAATGGCTGACTAGTTTTTCTCCATATTGTTTGAATCTCATAATATGATAAACACGTTATTGTTTACAATTTACCAGCCACAACATCAAAAATCAAAACGCTATTTTGATGTTGTTTACGGTTATTTCTTATAGTTTGAAATATCTTAGTTTTTATTGTAATTTAGGTAATTGGCATTTTGTTTTTTGTTGATTTGTAACTTTTTCCTTTTAAATATAAGTAAAATTCTTGTCTAGCCAAGCTTAAGAAGTTCTGACTTTGAGTATATGCATTTCAAAGCTATTCCTCTCTAGTCATCACCATTTATCAATGTCTGTTTTCCTTCTTTTTTCCCTTAATGTTCTATTCATCTTACTATTATGAATCGTTTTTTGTTTAATTGGTTTTTTTAATGGTTTCTCAGCTTTTTTCTGTTGAATCTTAATATACTTTTAAACAAACCCAATCAATGTTTTGGTAAATAAATAAAGTTGCAAGCATTAATTAATCAGAGTTAAAAGATCATAATATTCAGGTAAGTGAAACAAATAACTAACTCTGTTAAATTGTTTTAAAGATTTTCATCAGTTTTTATAGAAAGGAATTAGAGAAATGATTACAATTTAAAACATACCCAAAACAATACAATACATTATCGTTCAGTAATTGAACGTTGGTTGTCCAGTACTTAATTCTTTTTTTTTTGCAAATGTTAAAGAATCTGAGATCAATTAATGAATTGTTTACTTCATAGCAAGATCAATAGTTTGAGAAAAAAGATTGAAAAAATGCAAGCATCAATTATATAGCTATTGAAAAAATGTTGCTATCCTTAAGCAATTTACTTGTATTATAGTATATATTTGGATTTATTCGATAACAACGAATATGTTGATTCATTTAAAATTCTTATATAAGAGTTCTAAGGGGTTCATTTAGGTAACTAGACGTCAATATTAACTTGTGATCAGGATATCTAAATGTTAATAAGTAGTTGCTTTGAATGCAATTTTGAATCCAATAATGTATATCAATAAATTAATGACTTTATAAAATGTGTTTTTAATAACCTACACAATTGTGCTGTTTTCTAATATGTCATGGGTATAAGATCAATCTCCTAAAATTTGGCTACCATTTATTTTAAGACGATCGACTCAAAAGTTTTCATGAACCTTTCGTTTAGGGTTATTTCCAATATTAATAGTAATTCTGTTACACTGCGGTTTCTATTATATATCAGTTTCTAGACTAGATATTAGATAAATAAAATATTAGAAGTATTACTCAATATATTGTATTCCAATAGTAAAATATATAGAATCATAAGTATATTAGAAGGTCTATCAATTCAAAAATATAGAAATTCGCCTATTTTAGGTGCACGGATGTTTATTCCAAAGGAAGCCGCCATTCTTATGCTGCAATTTCCAGTTTTGCCATGCATTCTTGGCTCATTTTATTTAGCATAATACAAAATTGGGAATTTGAGGAGGACTTAAAAAAGTATAAATTAAATTATAATATATACGATTTATCGTTTTACATATTGTAAACATTGAATATATGCATCAACTTTTTAATCAATGAAATGAATACCGAAGACAAAGATGGATTATCAAAGACTGGATCACCAATAAATATATTCAATTCTATCAAATCTAAGAATAATATTCCCACAAAAACGAAATTTAGGTCAAGATCAAATACAGAGGATTTACAAAACAATAACAACAACAATAATATTGATATTAACCATAGTAACGGAGAACAGCTGAATGAATCCAATAACACTAGAAGAGTATCAAATAGTAATTTATATACACATAAAAAATCACAATCTATATTATCACAGATTTCAAATCATGTAAAAAGTCTATCAGTTGATTCTACAAATAATATAAATAATAGAGAAAAGGATGAACTTATGATGTTATCACCATTAATTCCACAAAAGGGGAAAATAAGTCCAGAGAATAGTCCAACCTATAAAGATTTTCAAATTACTTCACCTGTTAAAGTATCAGGAATTGCAGCGGGTCCCGAATATTCTAATGTTACCCTTGAAGTTAATGATGGTATTGATTTGGATTTATTTATACATGATAAGAGTTTAAATATACCGAAGCTATCGAAGGGAAACAATGATAGTAATAATAACAATACCAACAACAACAACAACAACAGTAATGATGATACTAATATAAATAGAAAGAAATTGAAATTAGGTATAAATCAAATAGGAGAAGGTGAAGACGAGGAGGACAAAGAAGAATATGAAAATAATTCCAACATGGGTGGAATTTTCACAAAGTTATATACACTGTACCCAAATTTAAATATTATAATCAGTTCAATTTTATTATGGTATATATTTTCAATGACTATATCGGTTTATAATAGATGGATGTTTTCAAATGATAATTTGAATTTTAAATTTCCTATTATAATTACAGCCTTTCATCAATTAATTTTATCAATATTATCGGTTGTTACATTGATTATATTTCCAAAATTTAGATTATCCAATAGTTCATATAAACTAATCAAAGAAGGTGGTGAAGATGAACAAATGTCATATCGAATGCCAATTAAAGAATATATTACCAAGATTTTACCTTGTTCTATTGCCAGTGCAGGAGATATTGGATTAGGGAATACATCATTTAGATTTATAACACTTTCATTATATACGATGGTTAAAACAAGTTCACTTGTATTTGTTTTATTATGGGGTGTTTTTTTCAAATTAGAAAAATTTACATTTAGAATATTTTCAATTGTATGCATAATGACATTTGGAGTATCAATGATGATTTTTGGACAACATGATAGTAAAAAAACAGTAGATGTTAAATCTGCTGATGAGAATATCAATGCAAAATTCATTCAATATACTAACAAAATACCAGAATTAATTAAAAGGGGATCATCAAAGAATTTAATTTTTATTGGAGTTTCATTAGTTTTACTAAGTGCATGTATGTCAGGTTTAAGATGGGCATTAACACAAATTATGTTAAAGAAGAATAAACGTACCAAAAATCCAATATTGACCATGTTATATATATCACCTGGTATGTGTGTTTTCCTATTTTTGGTTGGATTAATCGTTGAAGGTATTAGAGAATTTTTTAAATCTGAAATTTGGGAAATTAAAGGTATTGGAATGACAATTTTAATTATTGTATTACCAGGATTTTTAGCCTTTTTTATGACTATATCAGAATATGTCTTACTACAATATGCATCATTATTAACATTATCAATTGCTGGGATTTTTAAAGAATTATTAACGATTTTTGTAAGTTGGGTTATATTTGGAGATGAATTAAGTGCTATAAATATAATTGGATTGATAATTACATTTGGAGATATTATTTGGTATAATATCTATAGATTTGAAGAAAACTCCGAAAAGGGTGGAGAATTGGACATTGAATTTGTTGATATTGAAATGGATAATATGAATATAAATTCAAACGTTAAGTAGATGATTTTTAAAAAGTAGCGACGTAATAAATAATAAACTTAAAAATAAAAATTAAAATTAAAAATTAAATATGTCGATAGTAATGTTTTGCCCAATTAGGAAGTCAGATAACGGATAGCGCGAACGGATTGGTTGGAAAAGTTGAATTGGAAATTGGCAATTGATTTTTGTGTATGAAATAAACATATATCTATATCTATATCTATAATATAGAAGGAAGAACATTGCACCATCAGAGTGTTTCTCAAAACAATGGCCAGAACGAAGAAATTAGACTATACATACGGGGAGGAACCCGTCACATCATCATCAACTACGAATGCAGATGCCAACGTTGATCAAGATGCCAAAATCCATGAGCGTGCCCGTGCCAGACAGGCTGCTCATGAGGCCAAGCGCAAATATCTATCCTATAGTGACTTTGCTACTCGCACAGACTATGAAACCAATGGATATGTTTATGACCGCACCGATGATTTTGGGAAATTAGATCCAAAGGGTTGGGCCCGTATTGTTGGTTTTATCTTAATCCGTATTGTCTCCCCATTGATGCTTATTGTTCATGGAGTAGTTCTCGGTTTGGTGCTCTGGAAAATCTATGGTTTTGATTTCTCATCAGATGGAGAACTTGCAAAACGTAATGTTCTTCCATGGACTATGGGTGCGCTCTGTTTGCATGCGGCGGCTGTGCATGGTGCTGCCAAGATGATTTTCGCACACAACTATTACAAGAAGCGAAGATAAGTGTGTTGAGGGACAGGGTATGGGGATAGGACATGACAGGACAGGACAGGATAGGATAGGACAGGGATGGGAAGGGACCAGAATAGGCATAAAACATATTATAATAATATGGGGAGACAATCATTTTAGTCTATTGTGTTGCCTATGACGTATGAGGCAGACACCAGGGGAACACAGCCTGTTTTTTTTACTGCTTTGACAACCTCTCCCCGCATACTTGATATTCTTATATAAAAGAGAGATATCTGCCTCCTGTTATCGTGTAACCTTAAATTATTATTCTGTTGTTATCTTATCCTATATATTTACTTCTATCTCTACTTCTATCACTACTTTACATAAGAATATACCCTTTTCTTAATATAGGTACTTGTTTATTTTTTTACTCTATTCACTTTCTAATTTATCCTCTAAATTCTTATTTTCAATTCAATAACACAATGACTTCCTACTTAAACAATGATAATATCGACCAACTGACCCCTGCTCCTAAAAAGAAGGATATTTCTTCACTTTCATTAAGTGATCAATTTGTATCCTCATTTCCAAGTTTTACCCGCTTTAAAAAAGATTTGGATGTTTCTTACATTCCAAAATCAAATGAAGGTGGCGCAGTTTCAATCCCGAATATTCCAATTCAACATTTAAATAATGTGGGGTATACCTTATCTCAAACAAGAAGAAGAGATTCGATCAATCACGAAAGAATTGCATCTTATGCATTTGCATTTGATATCGATGGTGTTTTAGTTAGAGGACCTGATACCCTTAGTCCCGGTATTGAAGCTATCAAATATTTAGAAGGTGATAACCCTTATAATATTAAAGTTCCATATATTTTTGTCACTAATGGTGGTGGTAAACATGAAAGTGTACGTGCACAAGATTTATCAAAACGTTTGAAAACTGAAATTAGTGTTGATCAAATTGTTCAAGGTCATACTCCAATGAAGGATCTATCATCTTCTTATGATAATGTCTTGGTTGTCGGTGGTGTTGGTAATACATGTAGAGATGTTGCCAAAAGTTATGGCTTTAAAAATGTTTATACTCCATTTGATATAATGAAATGGAATCCAAGTGTTACCCCTTATTATGAATTAACTGATGAAGATTTAAATTATTGTCATGAATCAAATCCTGATTTTAGTAAGATTAAATTTGATGCAATTATGGTTTTCGCCGATTCAAGAAATTGGGCTGCCGATCAACAAATTATCTTGGAATTATTAATGTCAAAAGATGGTGTTATGGGTACAATTTCTGATACTTTTATGGATGGTCCACCAATTTATTTTGCTCATTCCGATTTTGTTTGGTCAACTAATTATAAGTTGGTGAGATATGGTATGGGAGCATTACAAGTTTCAATTGCTGCATTATTTAAAGAACATACCGGTAAAGAACTGAAGGTTATTAGATATGGTAAACCTCAACGTAGAACTTTTAAATATGCAGAAAAAGTTTTGCATAATTGGAGAAGTTCAATTTTAGATGATCATATTGATGAATTAACTTCTGCTAGTTCTGATTTATTTAGTTCAAATGCTGATGAAGATCTGAAGTATAGAAATGTTTTCGATTCAGAAACTGAATCTGATTTAGAAATTGATGATAATGATGATGATGATGGAATCGAAGAAGGTGAAAAGGATATTTTAACATTTCAAAGTTTAAACAAATTAAAATATTCAACTACTTCTCCAATTTCAAATTTAAATGCCAGCATTGGAAGAAAATCAAGATCATTCACAAGATCAAATGAAGATTTACCACCACCATCAACAGTTTATTTTGTTGGTGACACCCCTGAATCAGATATAAGGTTTGCTAATTCTCATGATGAATCTTGGTTTTCTATCTTGGTTAATACAGGTGTTTATAAATCCGATTCAACACCGAAATATAAACCTAAGTTTCAATGTCACGATGTTTTAGAAGCAGTTAAATTTGCCGTGGAAAGAGAACATCAAAAGGAGTTAAACGAATGGAATAGTACCGCGTATAGCAATTGAAGAAGAACATATTGTTGCTTTTTTGCCTTTTAAAATTTTGCTTTTTGTTAGTTTATTATTAATTATGAAATGATCATTCCCTTTTTCTATATGTTTAGAATTATATATATATATACCCTCTCCTTAAGTTTCTATATCTCTAAATTACCGCTAAGAATTAGTTAAAGCACAACAACTGTAGATTTTAAGAATTTAATAAGATTGATGTAATGATTTGAGTTAACTTATCTAATTTACCAGAGCCCCATTTTTCCCATAATAATTCAAATTTTTAACGAGGTACTAATGGAAAAATCCATGCATAAAACCTGATACTTTCCTTACAGGTCAATTTTTGGTCGCGTATTTGGGCAATTTATCTTTTATTGTTGAAGACACGAGTGATTGGACAGAAGAAGATGACCAATTTGGGTCTTGATGCGGTTAACTAAATGGGATATATAGTTGGATTTTATTGCATTTAGCTATAGGGATTTATTTGATTACTTTAAAGTTGTTTAAAGAACAATAGTCTGCCGATGAAAGGCAAGTTTCAAACGGTTGCGGAATCCGAAGCATTTTTTTTAAGTACTTCCAAATCTAGAATATTAGGTGTTAATTCTAATTGGTACTTCGTTTAATAATTTCGTTATTTTGCCTATATATATGTTCCATTCCATATAGAAGCAAGTATGTCAAACAATAAAAAAACAATGTAAACAAAAGCTTATAACATCAAACCTCAGAAACAAACATATACAGCTACACCTTGTACAAAAGAAAACAAACAACCTGATAGTGCCATGCATGCATCGTAAAGGGTTTCATCTCGAAAAAATATTAAAATGAGACGAAACCAAACTTTGTTTACTGTATACCTTTTAAGAATTGGCGGCGTGATGTGACAGCGCTTAGAATATTTATGCATAGAACCCAGCGTAAAAATCCGCAACGCACATGATAAGGAAACAAATTTTATTATTTAACGTTCCATATAGGAGATCATTAATAGAATTTAAATCGATCTTATTGCATCGCATTTAGCTGAGGCAAATTGATTTGAATTTAGAATTTATTAAAGACAGTGTATTGTAACTTTTGATCTATAATATTGCGTATATGATAAAGGTTATAAATACCCCAGCTTTGCCGCAATTTTTTAATGGTATGTAAATCCTTCTTTTATTATTCCCCTTCTGTTTGCCACCAAATCGTCTATTTCCGTCGTATATATGTCTATATTATACAATTCGTTAGATCATCAAATTCATCCGTTAAGTATGTCGAATAATAATTTTAATCAAAATAATCATATTAATCCTAATTATAATCATTATGCCAACAATAATCTTAATTATAACCAATATTATCCTCAAATTCAATATAACGACCAAGAAATAAATAATATTAATATGAATAATAATACCCCATACTTACAACATATTCCCAATCAAATTCCATCCCAAAATCCAAATCCAAATATAAATCCAAATCAAAGCACAAACCCTAATTCAAATCCAAATCCAAATCCTAATTCTAATTTACAATATTCGAATCATCAGATTGCCTATCCATCATATATTCAATACCAACACCAACAAAATCAATTCCAATCGCATCCTCAGACGCAAGCTCAGTCCCCACCTCACCATCAGCCTCCACCTCAACAACAACTTCAACTTCAACTTCAACATCAACCTCAACAGCAACAACAACAACCTCAATCTCAAATCCAACTTCAATATCAACAATTACAATTACCTGGATTAACTCATCAACAGTTTCAGCAACCATATTCTCAACAATTTATGAATGTGACTCCGATGACCCCCACACCCAATGATTTTTCAGTTGCATCCAAACATGTTAGAAAACGGGCATTTAGCAAAAGAAGTAAAACTGGTTGTTTAACATGTCGTGAGAGAAGGGTTAAATGTGATGAAACTAGACCAATTTGTAAAAATTGTGTGAAATCAAAGAGGACTTGCAAGTTCCCGAGTCTTGAAGATATTATGCTGAAGAAAAAGTCAAAGGATCCTTATAATGAAAATTCGAAAAAATCTTCAATTTCAAGTAGTAGTTCAATTTCTAGTTCACAATCAAATAGTCAATCAATTTCTTCATCAAATAAACCCAAGACAAATATCAATGAAACGTTGAAATCTACAGGTACTAGTAAATTTTCGACTGAATACACATCATCACCATATCAAAATTTAAGTAGTAGATTTTATTTACCACCGATAAATTCACCACATCAATCTCAGCAATGTCCACAATTACCACCATCTCCTAAACAATATTTTCAACCATCTTACGAAAATGATGGCTTTTCGTATCCATTAAATTCTACAAATTCAATACCACAAACGGCATCATCTACAACCACTACTTCATCCTATTATAATGGTGCGTCTTCAGCACCTTCATCATTGTCAACGGTATCAAATGATCAACCCAATGACACTATATATCAACCACATTATCCGTTACAATATCATAATGTCCACTCAAATAATAAAATAAATCATTTACAGCCGAGTTCTTTACCACAACAACTACAAAAATCATCATATGCGTCAAATGATTTGACATCATTTAATACATCACCAATTAAAAAGTTAATTGATCCATCAAATGCAAATAATAATAATAATAATATCAATTATACAAATAGTAGTAACAACAACAACAACAACAACAACAACAATAATAATAACATTAATAATAGCTTCGGTTCAAATTCGGGCGATGAAAAATAGTAATGTATATATGTTAAATACAAACCATGCACAGCTAAACACAGACTATTATAATTATAACTTTTTGGAAATTCATTTAATATATCCAAACCAATCTTTCAATCCTTTCAATACTGTTAAAATCTAATTAGTTTTATCATCAATTTCATTTCTTTAACGTTTAATATACTTTTTTAAACCATTTTATATATCCTACTTTTAATATGTCATTGTTTCTATACCTATTTTTCACCTTTATCGGCTACCTTCATCCATACCTAATCCTGATTCTTACGTTTACACTTTCTTTATCGTCATCTTAATCCCTATCGTTATGAATAGTTGGGAATCTCTATACTTTGCTAACATATCCAATACATATTGCGTAATCCCCTTGTGTATCCGTTTTATTTCTTAAATGATCAATAAGCTAATATCACTGTAAAGGGGCATTAAGGATTTTATGGGTTTAAGAACCAAAATACTGCTCGTATTTTTTATGCCAAAGAAAAAAAATGTTCAGCGCGGCGAAATATGCGATTAACTATTAACTTCAAATTATTAAATTAAAATTAATTTAAGTTACCGGAACATCGTATACATAATTCGTTTCATATATATATATATTATCCCATTTGCTTCTAATGTAACTATTTGTTTCATCCATATATATACATTACATATATATATACATAAATACATACATATACATATATATAGATATATGTATATAGATATTGCTTCATTTTGGTGTGTAACCTCTAATCTTGCTCCCCATTTGTAAGGTCATGAATTTATGTTAAATCGGCTTCTGTAAAAATTACAGACAATAGATTAATATATAGAATTTATTACAAATTACAAATTAACTATCATCATCGCAATTACCGGAAAAAATAATTAATTGGCTTTTGTAAGTTGCGCATTAAGCATTAACATAATATTTATGGCGAGCCAAATTGATTTACGTATATATTATATATATATACTGAATATATTGATTTAATATATGATTTCAGCTTGCAACTTATAAACACATCTAATCTTTGTTTATAAGTTCCGTACAAATGGAAATATATAGGGATGAAACCTCTAGCAACTTTGATACCAATATCATGTCTTGTCATTTCTTGCTATGCAAAATGAAATTATGATTAAATCATCTTTGGTGTTCGTTTCTTTTTGCATACAAAACAACTATAACAGCTTTCATACCTAAATCAGCACCATTATTACTATCAATAGAAATAAATAACTTTACTACGTTTTTACGATCACGTTTTCCTAAAATTTGTTATATATGTGGCCATAGAAGATTAATTTATTCTCCAATTATACACCTTTACAGATTCAATTTAACTAAGCTTGATAATTCATTTATATTATTGAGTTTGATTATTCATTTATAGTAGCTCAACATAATAAGTTTATGACTTGTTGATCTAAATACGGATTAAGCCAACCTTTATTAGTTAGTTTGGGAAATTTGTTTTATCTATTAATACTTTTTGAATCCATCTCAACTACCAATTAAAATATTTGTCTGTTTTGCAATCTAATCTGAATGTGCTGGAGAGTAAAACTTCTGGCCATAAAAAGATACATTTGTTTTATTCTAATTCTTCAAGATGAGGAAAAAACCGAAGTGTTAATAGAGTCATAAGGCATACTTATTCTTCTTTAATAACCCTATTTTGAATATTGTTTATTGATAAAATTCATTTTATTGTTTATAATACTTTGAATAACCCATTTATTCATAATTTTGAGTCCAACTTTTGTAAACAGTTTCAATAGCCTTATATTCTTATTAACCATAAATCTTAATACCAGACAATTTTTAGTATTTGCGTTCAAATTAGGAACAAGTGAAAGCAATTAAAAAATAATATCAATGAATAAAACCTTAATCAATGTTCAGCAATCATAAGTTGCTGGTGAATAGAAGAAGCTTAAAGAATCAACTGTATAACTGGAGTTTGTAAGCTACCAATAAGACACTTAATAATTTTTGGTAAGGTGCTGTTCCAGCTTAGCATAATCTTTAATGAAAATAAATAGCCATATCATCTAATAAAGTTTAAGATTTATTTACATTTGACTCCGATGTAAAAGTAGCCCTTATTGACCATTCAAATGCAGCTTTCCTATTCACTTTTAAGAAAATAAATATACTGAAGTTTTGGACATTTATTCAATTGTAAAACATTGCTGTTAAGACAATAATAACCCTTGAGGGCAATTCTTTTTGACTTAATTTAGCTTATAAATTAAACTCACATGAACATCTACTGACCTAATTTCCATCAAACTTCATAAGATCAATAAAAATCAAATCATCTATTATGTTAATAAGTCTTTCTATGGAAAACAAAGAAGGAATCCTTAAAACGATACAAATTATAATTGCCCATATAATAAATTTTATTGTTGTCAAACCTTGAGTAAAATTTGTTTTAATTTTCCATGCACATATGTACATTCTACCTTATAATTAAAGGGTAAATAAACCTATCTTGATATTTTGAGAAAGATTAATAAAGCTCTTGTTGGCTATCATCACTAATTAACCATTTAAGACGTATTGTTTTGATACATTGCAAAATCTTTGATACCAAATATAATATAATTAACTTATAAAAGGTGAAAGCAGGCACAAGGGTTATAATTATCACCCTTTACAAGCTTGCTTTAGTTCATTAAACTGGAAACAGCAATTAAGGATCACTTTGAATTTTCTGTATCAATCTTTGAATCTTCGACTTGAAGGTTTTAAATGTTGCTTAAATGTATAATTTACATAGCAAATCTTTATATTTTCAAAAAGACCCTAACTTCCAAAAGAGCTTAACATTCGATGTTTTTATAGAGCATAATGTCGAAGATATACGTTCCTCTAGACGCCAATTAAGCAGGGCGTATAAGGATAACACGAATAATTTTAAAAGTCTATGATTGGACAAACATATCACAAATTGTAAATGTCATCTCAAAAGGCGCTACGCTAAGGACGCCTTCATTATTAAACAAAAAAAAATCCTTTTCATGTTAATGTAACAATGGATTGTAGAATAGTAGAATTATCGTATATGCGGTGAGTTACTTTCATTTGAAGCATATATGTGATATAACATATTGCTTGAGTTTTTTTTAAACAAATTGGTACACTTATTTTAATACTTCAGATTACAGTCAGTATTCGTGCGGTAAACAATCTCGATGTCGTAAGTGCCCAATAAATGTATTATATTCTCCTAAGGTAGGGGGAGAAGATAAAGCCTATAGGATCTGCGACAATAACAGGCGGAGAAACGTTCTGCGAGTTCGGTATTATTTACCTTGGATGCGATGTGAATAATATTAAGATTTGATATGTACAACATATTAAGAATTGTTGAAATTAGTGCACTGCATGGACGTCGAGCAAATTTATGCATAGAACCGCGCAGTGGAGAACTTTGCTTGCTTGCTAAAAGGGATCTGGCAAATTATCGGATAGATGGAATTACGAATTACTTTAAGAATTGAGTGGTGCACGGATGACAGGTGGGTTTGGATCATGAATTTTGAATTTTGAATTTTGTCTTAAATAAGATTTCAGTTGGATGTTTCGTGGAATTGTATTAATTTTTAGTGAACATCATATAGAGGATTTTCATTGCTTCAATTGTTTGGTATTGTATCTATTTCTCTAATTTTACATGAAATTTAATAGCTTACTCCGTATTTTTATTTTTGTTACTCTTTCTAATGCTGAATATAATCCAATACGTGGCGTTCCTGCCAAGTATTTAGATAAATATCAACCAAATGAAAATGGTAAATGGTCTTGTTTAAGTAATCCTGAAATAATTTTGTCAATCGAACAAATCAATGATAATTATTGTGATTGCCCCGATGGTTCTGATGAGCCTGGAACGAGTGCTTGTCCTAATGGTGTGTTTTATTGCGAAAATGTCGGATTCAAATCTAATTTCATACCAACTTATAAAGTTGATGATGGTGTTTGCGATTATGACGTTTGTTGTGATGGATCAGATGAGATTTCTGGTTTTTGCGAAAACAAATGTATAGAAATGAAACTTGATCATGATTCAAAAATCAAACATCATAATGATTTGATTAATAATGGTTTAAAACTAAAGAATGATATTATCATGAATTCGCTTGAATTGAAAATTCAATTAGAAAATTCAATTGGCCATTTAACCTTACAAATCAAAGAGGTAGAGAATAATATTGATTATTTAGAAAATGAAAAATTAAAATTGGCTCATAATGAGAATGAAGATTTCGTTAATAAGAATTTCAATATAATTGAAAATAGAATTGATACGATATATAATAGTTTATTAGATTCTTTCCAAAATTTAGATGCTTATAATTCAAGACTCAAATCTTTAGAAAACATATTGGAAAAAATGACTAATGACTACAATCATAACTTTAATGATCCAGCCGTTAAACAAGCAGCAAATGAGTATCTTAATTTTGCTGCATCAAACAATGATAATGAAATAAATATGGATACATTGATTGATAAATTTAAATTGGAGTTTGAAAGTACAAAATCAGATATATTAAGAATTAAATCAGAAATATTATCTATCGAATCAGGAAAGCCATCAATTGTCTCATCCAAACCATCTTTCCTCTCAACTTCAATTGCTAAAATTATGAATATTTTAAGTATAACTTGTAAAGGATTGATTGATTCATTCCTCGGAATAGAATCTCATATGATTCTAATCGATTCAAATGATGAGTTATCTTCATTTATTTCGTCAGCAACTTCAGCTTCAGAAATTGATGATAAACTAAACTCTTTAAGATCAAGTCTAAATGACTTAAACTTACAATTGAAAACCAAAGAATCTGATTTACATAAGGACTATGGTCCAGATGGTATACTTAGGTCATTAAAAGATCAATTTGTAATTTCAAAAATTGGGGACTATAGATATAAATTTTGCCCAACTTCAATTCTCGAACAAATTAATAATGATAATAAAGGTATAAAAATCGGGATTTTTGATGAAATTAAATATTCAGAACATACGAAAAATTATCAATTATTTTTTAGAAACGGTGAAAGATGTTGGAATGGTCCAACTAGGAGTGCAACTGTGAATATTGTTTGTGGTTTAGATTTGAAAATTTTATCAGTTACTGAACCAGAAAAATGTAACTATCAATTTAAGGTAAGTTCACCAATTGGTTGTTTTGAATCGGATTTACTTTAATATTTTTAACTTCCAAGAAGTTCTTCTCTCCTACTTGCATAACCTAAAATAGATCATATACTTTCTGCAATGTTTACAATTATAAAGCCATTTTGTTAATCTGACATATTTTAGAATTTTGTGCTTCCTTATTCCTAATTTTATGAGCATTTAGAAAAAGCTCATTTTTTTGGTGTTATTGTATGTACGGTTATAAAAGTTAATTTGCTCTAGAGACATTATAAAGATTAAGATATTAATTGTTTGTTTCCTTGTGCTATGTTTTTGGCTAATATCCAATACATCGTCCAATCATAACAATTCCATATGTCTTAGACCTTATTGATTCATTTTTAGAAGTTGTTAGTATGGTATTATACCTAATTTTAAACCTATGTAAGAAAAAACTTTAAAAAAAATAAAACATAAACAAAATACAAAACATATAGTTACTAATTAGTTTTATTTGATATAAACCATAACTGATGTAATATCATCTGGTTTACCTCCGATATAGTCTTGTCCTGTAAGTGTAGTTAATTTTTGGGAAAATGCACTCTTGAAATCGGTATTTAAACTAAGAACCGTCGTTTGTTGGACTAAAAGCTTATTCAATTCTCCTAAATTTTCAGCCAAGTTAACACCTTCAACAACGTTATCATTAAGATATAATTCAATATCATCTGGGAAAACGTTATCAATCATACCATCGGTTGTAAATACAACAATGTCTCCAGTTTTTAAATCGTATGAATAAGGTGCCGATTCATCAGGTTCATTCATCAAATATTTAGAGCCTTTCTTTTTGGCGCTTTCTAAAAAATCTTCAGGAATGATTGAAAGTTGATAAGGTGCATTAAAATAATAAACTTGTTCAGTTGATTGTTCGATACACTTATACTTTGCATTTTCATCTTTACGGAATACCCCGAACCATGAATCACCCAAATTTAATGCACTTAGCTTTCCTGACTTGCCATCAATTATGCCAAAACAAATAGTTGTAGATCCGACTTTAACATTCCCTTCATCTTTGACTAAATTAAATGCTTTATTTAATATTTCTAATGGTGGTAAATTAGGATTTTCAAGATAAAATTTAGTAACTTTATTAGCCAATTCCCTACTAATTGCACTTGAGTCAAAACCTTGTTCCGACCAACCTCCAACACCATCTAAAACACCAACTATAATTCCTATTTCAGTATACGCTAAGATATAATTATCTTCTCCTGTTGGAGATTCAAAAACATTCTTTGCATTTAACAGCTTGAAATTTTGGACAAATTCACCTTCATATACACCATCATCATTTGCTGTTATATTATTTTTCAACCTATCCTTTGGAGAATACGCTACAGATACCGTATATTGTAACGCAGAATCTGAAAATCTTTTCGTGAATTGTTCGCCATTCCCAAAGTTACGAAATCTACGAAACGCTTCTTCAGTAGAGGATGAACATTTTCTAATGGATCCAAAGGAGGAAAATGAGCACAATTTATTATTATAATGGTATGTAAACCCATTAGCATTTGAATTTAAGCTCATAACATTTCCATTATTATTATTATTATTATTCTTTGATCTATGTTTTTGTCTTGTGGTATGGAATCCAGCTTTTTGATTATTACGAATTGAGGATAATGTACACTTAACTCTTAATTTAACCGCATTTGAATTGGAAATTATTGCAGAGTCAAGGATCTTTGAAGTAATGGTAATTAATCTTTGGGAATTGCTAGAATACATGTTTCCTTATTTGATAATTTTTTGTAAAATTTTTGAATTGTAAGTTGTAACGAGTGTTAGAAATGTGGAGTGGAGCACCTAACAGGTTTAATGTTACAATCACTATGTATTCCTGACAAATTCAACAAAAGAATTGTGTCCCCAGTTAAGCAAATTTCAATTCAGTTACACACAGAGAATAGACAGAAATAACCCTTCAGAAAAAGGAAGCAATTATTTATCGCAATAAAAAATGACCTCGGTTAGTCTTTAAAAATTGAGATTCGGATTCTCACGGTAATGCCTTAAATTTGAATAAGGAAATAGGGAGTCTACATTCAATAATCGATACGAATAAATAGTAGTTCAGATAATATATAGAGTCTATATACGTAATAAAGGAAAGCATAGTGTATTTATCCAATGATAAAAATAGAAAGATTTTCAAAAATTGATAAAAACAAAGAATAATTGAATTAACATAGTGATAAATAGTATGAAAAACGTTTAATATTAGTACAACAAATACAAATTGGATGCAGTTAATAACGTAAGAATTTTTGGGTCATTTATGAATATAATAATAGAGAATGTTAGATCTAATATTTTCTTTGGAAATTTTTTAATAAGTTTTGAAAAGCTGTCAATTTTTTCATTGAGATAGAATATAGAATAAATTAGGTTTTTTATTTTTCATTTATTGATTCTTCACAATTCTAAATTATGTGGATATATCTATATTATGAATAAATAATTTAGTTTTCTAAAGATTCAATAGCAGATTCAATAGCTTTACCAAAGTCTAAGTTTGGATCTTCTAAGTCGAAACCAGTGGTAGAAACCTTAGGTGGGTTTAACTTTTTGTATTCTGCCTTTGCATCTGCGATTAATTTAACCTTCTTTTGGAATGCTGCTTCTTCCTTCTTCTTTTCACTTTCATTCTTTAATGAAATGTCTTGGGTGAAACCGTAGAAAACACCTGCAACTAAAGCACTATATCTGAAAACCTGTATAGAATTAATATAAAAAAAATATCGTAATTTGTTAGTATCTTGTGTTATAGTTTATTTGTTAAAATTCTTGTTAAATCTCGATCACATATCAATTAAGAGAATTTTTTGTAGAATACGGTAACAGGCTTAAGTATAAAAGATTTCTTTGCATCTGCTTGGTGGTATTTTAGTATATGCTTGGCTTTTCCCTTGTTAGCAAAATATCTTGGATTTTTCTAAAAATCATGTTTCCTTTTTAATCAATAAATGAAAGTGATGTACCATAAATGGTTTACTATAAAACATACGTTTAAAGTAGACATGTTTGATCTCTAAATAGACTTGTCAGGATACCTCCTTTTTCTTCTAGATAATAACATTTCATATAACAAATAGATTTCTTTATTATTCGCTCTCCATCATTGACCTCCACATTCTCAAATTTTTTCAGGTTAAATTTACAATGATTTCAGGATTACAGTAGTCTTTCAACAGGCCACACGGATTATAAAAAAATATTAGAAGCTATATAGATATTGACTTATCAATACTATCCTTTCAAAGCACAAGTATGTGCTTACAAATAATGAAAATCCCCCAAAGAACTACTTTCATCAGCGAATCACAGTGTGAATTGTACAACCACGGGCTACGTAACCCACCTTTGAATTTTCAATTTTCCATTTTCCTCACCCGCGACATTGGAATTGTCACAAACGCAACATGAATTTAATTTTTCATTTTTCCTTATTGGACAGAATTCAAAACAAAACTTTTTATTTTGTCCTTTTCTGCACGAATTCGTTCCTGTTCTTTGACAAGATTTACTGCTATTTTTGAATCTTTCGGCAAAACTATATCTTTTGATTGTAGTTTTTTACCATTCTTACTTAATAAGGTGAACTTGATGCCCTTGGCTTCCGAGTTAGTTTGTTCTGTTTGAGTATATTCTTCTTCGCTATTCTTTCTCAAATTGTATATCATGGATTCAGGTGTACCAATCTTATCACTCAAGTCACCTTTCAAACTCTTCATACTTGCGTTGCTTTGTAAACTCTCATCTAAAATCCTTTTAAATTGTATATCTAATTCTGCTTCATGGAATGCTTGTAAGGGATCTGCACGATCATCTTCATTTTCTTCGTCTGAAACAAGCGCCATGTTTCCTTCTTTAGCTGTAGCCAACTCGCCATCATCACTTAAATCACCACTAATATCATCACTGTCTTCATCAGTACTACCACCACTATCATCACTAATATCATCACTATCATCATCATCATCATCATCATCATCATCATCATCATCATCATCAGCATCATCATCATCATCTTCATCATCATCATCGTCATCATCTTCATCTTCATCATCATCATCGTCATCGTCTTCATCATCATCATCATCATCGTCATCGTCATCATCGTCAGCATCATCGTCGTCGTCGTCGTCACTATAGCCAATAATTTTTAAACCGATAGCTTTATTGACATCACCGTCAATTAATTCTTCTTCATCAACACCATCATCATCATCATCATAATCATCATCATCATCATCATCATCATCATCATCATCATTATCATCATCATCATCATCGTCATCATAATCATTATCTTCATCATCATCATTATCATCAAGGTCTTTTTCATCGACTTCGTCATTTTCTGTTGTGGTAGATGCAGTAGTAGAGCTTAGTGAATTACCCTGAGAAAGATCATCTTGTAAATTAGATAAAGCTTCTTCATATGTATATAATCTTTCAACTTTGGTTTTCAAGCAACTATTTAAATTATTGAAAGCTTCATGAACATCATTATTTAAGTCAATAACTAATGGTTGAGTTTTAGTTAGAATATAATAATTAAAAAATTTAACAAATGTAAGTAGTTTTGTAATCTTAGTTTTATTGAGTTTATCAACTTGAAGTTTAGTTAGCATTAAACTAATTAATCTAATTCTGAAATGATCATCCGGTTCATCAAGTTCACTAATGCTATCTCTTCTTGGATAGTTATTAACATGACCAAAACATAGAATTTTATATAACATTGGAATTAGATAATCTTTATTGATAATATTTAAATTAATCATTTCAATAAAATAAATTCCCTGTGAAATTCTTATTCTTGATTGTTGATAATTATTTTCTTCTAAACCAACAATTATATCTTCAATTAATTGATCAATTACAGTAGTCCTTAATGAATCATTTGAATCTGATGTCAAAGACTTCAGAACCTCGGCTAACCATCTAATGTTAATATAATTAATTTCTGACGGTTTTGATAAAATATTTTCAATTCTTCTATAAATTATTGGATTTGACCAATCTGCACATTTAATCATATTTGCGATGAGTTTGTGGGTATTATTATTCAATTGTGATCTAATTAAATACATTAAAAATTTTTCTTCTTTTAATACTTCAACTTTATTTTCTTTTCTCGGTTTAGGTGGATTTAACGACAATAAAAATACCTTTACTGCATACTTATCAGTATGTGTAAATTTTTTTGTTTTATAAGCTTGAACTAATAATTGAATTAGTTCTTTGGTATAATCTTTGTATTCTTCATCATAAAGTAAATTTTTAGAGCATCCATCAAACATTAATGAAAGCAAATCAATATTATTATTAACTTCGATATTAAGAATTAAAGTTCTTATTTTATGAAAAATAACATGAATTGGAATCATTTTAAACTTGATTAATTCCGAAAAAATAATGATATCTTTTTCAGCAATTGTATCATGATGAATTTGAAACCTGAAACTTTTATCTAATCTCGCAATCAAATCTTCAATGCATTTTTCAAAATATATTTCGTTAATCTTCAAAAATCTTGCTATGCTTTTAAATTTATTAACATCTTTTAATTCCACAATATGTTTACTCAATCTATTTCTGGATGCTTTATTACTCAAACCCCATTCCCAAAAATCAGTTACAATTGAATCAATATCTTTTGCAGACTCCGCTGAATCTAGCCTTAAAATGATATCTGCAATTTTAGAACCTTTAACATCACCTGCTTGAATTTTTGCATTAACAGAATCTAAGGATTCTTTCGACACTAATGATTCAAGTGACGGAATATCTTCATAAAACTTCCTCATCTCATCATTATCCCATATTTGATTTTTATTCGTGCTTTGTTGAACAATTTTGACTTTTGATGATTCGTCCGTTTCAAGCTCAGCTTCAAGGACTGGCAATGAGATCCCAGAAAGTGGACAAGCGTATTCACAAAAAGCTTTGAATTCTTCAAAAACCATGTCTAGTTCTTCAATTTTTGATTCCATATTTTCAACAATCTTACCCGTTTTCATGGCAATTGTCTTTGCAGTAGCCTTTGTCTTTAAAATGCTCTTATAATAAGTTTCAGTTGAAGAAACCGCATTATCTATATACGATTTAAATAACTTTCTTAAAAAAACACAATAATTTTCTTCATATCGTGGATTCTTTTCATAAATCAAATGTCCGAACCTTTTCAAAAATGAAGTCATTACAGATAGGGTGATACCTGATTCAAAATCATAGCTCATAACTTGTTTTACAATTGGAACAATAATTGGAATTGAATCTTTTTTCATCGCTTTAAGTTTTGATAAATATGGTGGTAAATCACTTTCTGGCATATCGTTAATAGATCTAAAAATACCGGCTAGAAAAAATTCCATTGACAACTTCAATAAATTTCTAACTTTAATAGTTGATTCTTTCTCGTCCTTTTTCAATATTTTTTCGGTTGGATGAATAAAACTATGTACAAAATAGAGTTCAATAAATGGGGTAAATTTAAGTGTAAATCTTTGATGTAATGCAGAAACAACTTCAACACAGCTCGGTAGATCTGCATTTTTAGATACTTTACATAATGATTCACACAATGCTGATGAAATCTCATTTAAATATTTTTCTAAGGAAGTGGTTTGAATTCCATCAATAAATTGCTTTTCATTTTCTTTAGTAATACCTGTTCTAACCTTTTTGATAAATGCAGTATTTTTCTTTAAACTTGTATCTAATTTGCCTTTTGTTTTGAATATATCTTCATCACCATTCCAAGATTTGGTATTTAATTGGTAGAGTTCGGCCCTTCTGTTTTCAAAGCCATCAATGGTAGACATGTTTTTTCAAAATTGATGATTTTTCCATGAATCCGGTTCTATACTGAAGTGATTGGTTTATTAGTTTCAAATGCTTCCTTTTTGATTTTACTATATATTGAATTTGTTTTGTAACCAGTGAAAAACTGAAAACTTCATCAATTGGGAATCGTCCGCGCAGAGGATGTTTGATATTGCTAAATATTAAATAAATATTAAATATTAAAGATTTTGAATTTCTAGTTTTAGAATTTAGAGGAATATTATAAAAAAAGGTCAAAGAGTAAAAAATAAGTAAAAATAAATACCAGCAGTGTTAAGTTACTGTAATAGGGAATGTTGTAGAACTAGTTTTTGATTTTTTAGGAGTTATGTCGAACCGGAGTTTGTACATTCTAGCAAATAAACAAGTTTGGAAACATGGTAGCAATGCTTTTGGGTTCGCTGAAATTGCTTTAACATTTAATTCAAGCAATATTTCGGTAGAATATTTATAAACACCATTTTCTGAATCAAAAATCCATTTATCAGTTAGATCAATGGTATGTTGTTTGAAAATGTTTGCAATTTGAAATTCATCATAACTACAATAACCTAAACCTTTCAATAATTCGTAAGTTGTTTTTGGAATTCTAAGGTTTGAATCTTTCATCATTGTTGCTAACTTATTGAAATAAACTGGAAAATGCGATAAATTTTCTTTAATAGTTTTGTAATCATTTAAAAGGAAATCCTTGTCAACATGAAACGGAATTGAATAAGGTGATTGGAAATTAGCTGAAATGATATTTGGGTTGATAAGAATTGAATTTGGAAGCTTAGAAGTTTCTTTTGTTGAATCATTTGGTTCATAGATGAAATTTAATTTTAGCTTTGGTGAAACCGATTTCATATACTCAACATTGTTCAAGACATTAACAGCTTTAGATTCTAATAATTTTGGTAAAAAGCTTTCAATTGTTGCATTTTTATCTAAACTACAAGTAAGTTTCAATTTTCCATTCACTTTCGAAAAAAAATCTTTCTTGAATTCAAAATGTAACGAATCAGAATATTCATTTGTGATTTGTAGCTTACTTAAACATTTTTCATTTTCATCAACACTGGTTTTTCTTTTACCACTAGTACTAAAAATAATCTCGTCTTGATTTCTTGGATCAACAATATCAATTTTATTCAACATCGCCCTTTCAGTTAAAACTTCAATAGCTTCAATTGCCGTTCTTTCAAAGCTTTTAAGTTGATCAATGGTACTACCATTTGAATACATCAACTCAGAATCCGCTGCAGACGATTTTCCAACTCTAAAATAATGTTCCACATTCTTTATAATAATAAAATCATATTGATGTGTAGTATCTTTGGTATAAAAGGGCTTATATTCATCCAATCTTTTACCGATAATTTGTGCATTGATATAAAATGAACAATACTCTCCACCTAGTGCAAAATCATTTGCCGTAATCGGAGAACCTGGACTTTCAAGTCTACCATAACCTAAATGATAATCTATTCTAATTGCGTGTGCACTATTTTTCCAACTTGTTCTATTTAAGCCATATGATGGAGGAGTTTTCAAATGTTCAGTTAACTGATCCGAACAACAATCATCTAATATATAATTTGGGATTTTGAATCTAAAAAATTTCTTAATTCTGGAGCCTGGATCAAGGGATCTTTTTTCAAAACCAAGTTGCGTTTTATCAAGAGGATCGAACTTAGTATAATTAGCATCAAATTCATCAGCACCCAAAAGATTGAAGGAAGCTTCTAAATCGTACATGGTAATGATTTTCTTTTTAATATTACCAGAACCGTGTGGATTTTTAACACCGATTTCACATTCCATTGAAACTAAAAACATTTCAAAAGGAATATGATATTTACTTTTATTTTCAAAAATAATGTAACCATAAACCATTTCACCAGGATAATAGGTTTTTAGAGAATTTTGTGTCAAACAGGGATCAGCCAAAGTTGGCATTTTTTCAGTTAAGGTGATTTTAGCTTCAAATGGTAAATTAATTTTTTGAAGTTTATCTAAATTATTTAACAATAAATTGTTCGGATCTATTGATTGCGTAGTATTGTGTTCATAAGATACAACATTTGAAGAAGCTAAAGTGCCTGTTACGCTCTCCTCATATTCCGGTAATAAATCATTCGATAGAGAAACATCTGTCAATGCACGATTGAACATAAAATTGTGCATTTGAAATGATGGTAAAACATCGGAATTATAATCATTATCTAAGGATCCCGAAGGAACATTAATTTCATTCTTTTGTAAGTTTTGTATTATATCTTCATTACCAGATACTACATTAATCGTATCAATTGAATCAAATTCAGGAGGATTGATATCGCTATTTGAAATAAATCCGGTAGTATTTGGGATCATTGTGAAAATATACTAAATCTTATTAGAGTTTGGGTGTCAGGTTAATTATTTGTGACTGAGAAAAAAGGGAGAAATTAGAAAATTTTAACTTAAAAGAACTATTAATTGAGGTTACAACTTTTGGATAATTATTTGAGAAATTAAGCTGCTTAAATAGATCAATTTTCACCAGTTGAAAAAACTTTCGGTACTACATGTTATTCCGTATTACTCTTACCCTGCCTTTTTTTTTCTGTCATCAAACGTTATTGTTATCAAAATTTCGAATGACTTTTGACGTTTAACATTGTCTTTAAAAAACTGTACGCGGGTTAGATGCTATTGATTGAACAACTGTTAATTTGATTATTTTTACTAGAATGTTCTACATGGAACAATAGAAAAAATTGCACTATGTGGCTCATACTATCAAACAATTACTCAGATTGAAACATAACGTCAACTGATATTATTGTTGGAAAAACTTTTTCTTGTCCAAAATACAGGATCCTATTGTGAGTCATAATTGTTCACCCCAAAAACTAAATTGAAAATAGTCTCCAACGAGAATTTCTTGGCTGATAAGCCATGTGTAATATATTAACTAATGTAGTTTATGTGATTTCAAGGCTATATACAAACTTATACGGTTATAGACGGTAAACAAATATTTATAATTATGACTGATGTGACTAATATTATCTTTAGATTCTATCTCTTGCAAATATTCTACCAGATGAAAGACCGTATGCTTTTCTAACATTTTCAGTATTCAGATCCCAAGCGCTTCTCCAAACATGTGCACCTATCGGTGATAACTTATTGTCTTCAACGAATTTTCTAATATTAAAATTTTCTCTAGTAACTTTGGAAAGTGAATCATTTAATTTTTCACTTTGTCTGAAAACCCATACTGCAAATCTTTGATTACCTAAATTCTTTTCAGGAATAGGAGGTAAATAATCAATTAATGAATATTGAGGATTTGCATCCAATTTTCTTACATCAATTATAGGATCAGTATTTGAAAGTTCAACATCTTTTAACCCCCAATGAAGGGTTGTTGAAAATGTATCATTTTCAACATTTGGAGTATCTGGATTAACGATTAATACAGTATATAAATCATTGATTGATTCTTTAAATTCAATGATTTCAAACGATGGAGGTTTTGATGTAACATTACTTGAAAGGATACTACCTGGTTCAATCCATGTATCGACATTATTATGGGCAAACTTCAATTGAACATCAACTTCAGGTTCTAAAGTTGGTAAGGTATCAGGGATAACTGCTAAAGTCTCCAATCTTTGCATTGTGAGCATTCTTTTATAAGACTTCCATTGTTCTTTTAGATAATGTCTATAAACAGGCTGTGATCTATCAACTGAATTCAGAGTAAATGTTGAATTATAAATAACTTCAGGATTTTCTTTTTCAGCTTCTACTAAGAGTTGAAGCTTTTGTTGTTTAAGTTGATTAATTTTAATCTCATCTTTTGATTCATTTATTTGAGTTTCAATTAATTCAATCTTTTTGTAAACTTTTTCACTCTCCTTTTCCAGAAGTTGGTATGCAAGTGGATATATTTTATCTAAACCAATAGGTGAAGTATATTTTCTTTTATTTGCTTTAGCTTTTAAGGAAACTGGACCTTTTGGAAGATTTGGGGAAAGTAATGCACTTTGTAATGCAGAATTTTTAACACTCAAAGTCTTGGATCTGTTCGATAAATTTGACCAGATTCCTCTAGAAACCGTGGATGTAGACATGATGGAGAGTTACTCAATGGATATTATACTTTTCTGAAATATGCAACAACTTTTACCTTAATGATTTTTCAGTATAAAAGATAGTTCATTTCATGTTGAAGTTGAGCGAAACTGAAAAAAAAAAAGAATCAAAAAAGGTCCGGTGTACGGATGTAGCAACAGGTGCTCATGCATCCTGTACATGTTAGATATGCAACGTATTTATTTACCTGAGCCCCCTTTGAATACTAGGATAATTCGTCATCCTTACTTTATAATTACTTTATAGTTCCTTAGAAATTAGACTAATTTAGCTTATAGACCAAACCTATTAAGAGATTACTTGTTTATAGACCTATCCAAAACTATATGTAATCTAAAACTATATGTACCGCATATGGAGATAGAAATGGATGCGCTAATGATAGAGTAGTCAATCAACTGGGAGACCGGACCATTGAATAGTTTTCACCTACTTCAATTTTATATATATTTATTTTATAGTATTTTACAAACAACGGGAAAAATCCTTGACTCCTTCTGTTTGGATGCATGGTTTTGTCTTTTTTATGTATATATGTATCTCTGAAAAAAAAAAAAACCAAATATTTGCATAATGTCCAAAGAACAAAAATTCACAACCAAAAACCAACACCTGACACTGATGTTTTTCTAAAGATCAGAAAGTCAAATTAGTCCATGCTTTGTAAGAGTATACTGATAACACAGATAACAGAATCAAACGGATTAAAACCATTTCTGGTTCTTTAATAACAACTCTAAAAAATTTCATGAATAAAATGGATAGTAATGTTACTGCTATCATTGATGTAGTAAACAGGAATCTCACCAATTTAACCATTTTACAAAACTATGAGTTCAACAGACGTAAATGAGGTAAACAGTTAGTAAAAATCCCATTTCTTGACAGAACTTTGCTACCAAAATCTTATGATCGACCCCATCAATAGAGCAAATGTTATTTAACAAAATCTGGTGGTTCTTTTGATGATCATAGAAATGAAACAAAAACAAAATTATTTGTTATCATCTCTTATTTGTTTCTTACACCCTTTAATAGCATTTACATGACTATCCATTTCAATCATGTAATTTTTTAAACGGTATGATTTTGTTATCTGTGTTCTCTGAAAACATGAACTAATTTTTCTTTCAGTCAATGTTTTAACATCAGTACCATATGTTGAATTTCAGCTGTAAATTTGCGTTCTTCAGTCATTATGCAAGCATTGTTTTTTCTTGGAAAGGAAGAGAAAAGAAGAATGAAACAAGAAAAGAAAATGAGCCGCCTTTGACCTTTTACTTTTTGTATACAATTTCCGGTACAGGCGCTACACGTTTTTATTTTTAATATAATCAAGATTCTACATATTTTAAGATTTTGACATATTTTTCAGATAGAGAAGTAATTAGAATAATTTGTTTATAAATGAAATTAAATTAAAAAGTTTATGTAGAAAAGAGTAGCAAATTATGAAATTCTTATTAGATGCTAGAATATGGTAAATTCGGTATATAATTTTCGGATTCTGGGTTAAATTGTGAATAATCGATTTCAGGAAATATTGAAAATGGAGAATTCTTTTCTTGATATTTGTTATAATTAATTGAAGTAATATTAGCTGATCTGGTATGTAGTTTTCTAGCTGTGGGTATGGAGGTATGAGTCAGAAACGTATCTGCACTGAATTTTGGAAATAAATCATCATCTTCTTCTTCACCATAATCATCATCTTCATCTTCATCTTCATCATTTTCATCTTGTTGTTGTTGTTTGAGTTCAATTATTGATTCAGGATCTAATTTAGTAAACTCATGAATATAGTTATATTTGTTTTCATGATTATTAGATTGTTTCCGTCGTCCATGACAATACATTTTTTTAGTAATTAATTTTAGTTTATGTATTAGAATTTTGAAAGTTTCAATCAATGAAATTATCAAAATCATATTAGGAATGATATTTATTGGAATAAGGTTGTTTGTGTTTAATTTATTGTAAAACATACATTCAAAATTATGAAAAAGAAAGAAAATAGATAAAAAATTAATTAGAGTAGTATTCTACAGTCATCTGTTCTCCCATCTGGATTCAAACAATATGATTTCGGAAGTGAATATATATATATGCATATTTTAATAATTAAATTTATTAATATTAATGTTAAATATTCTTTTTTCCTGCGGAATTCAATTGCCGTAAATTTTTTCTAATATATTAAAATTTTGCAATATATTTTATATTTTTTGTATGATTTCAAGGGGCGGCAATTGGCAATCCTTCTTGAGGAATTACCGAATTCAGTAATTTGTTTTTGATAAGTACTTAACGGCTTTATTAGAATTGGTCTTGTTAAATTTCGGAGAAGATATATTATATTCTATTAAACAAAAGAGAATTATGACTATATGGTATACAAAAAATTAAGAAAAGCAAAAATTTAAACAAATGCAGGTATAAAAATTATTGGTTTATTGTGAAATTACTGGTAAATTATTGATAAATAATCAACTATTGTGTATTATGATTATAATAGCTATCAATTGTATGATTGCTGTGATGACTATGAACGTAATTTAAATCATTTTCAGGATCTTGATGATGATCATGATTATGATTATGAGGAGTTTTATTAATATTGTGATTTTCATTTTTATTTTCGATGGTATATTCATTCGTATTTTTAGTCCCATTTTCATCATCGTCATCATCAAATAAGAAGTTAGTTTGAAATGATGGTGCAGAATTAATATTTGGTATATCATAGGGACTTATCGAATTTAGTGGCGTTTGCAGTGTCAAATTGGAATCTATTGTAGTTTTCGTCGTTGTTGCTGCATCTATATTTAAAGATTTTGAAATTGTTCTATTATTATTAAAATCAAATTGTTCGTAATTTGATTCATTATTTGAACGAATGTTTATAATTTTATTATTGATTGGAGTAGAAGACGAAATCAAATCAGATGTTGAAAAGTTCATTTTATTAACGTGGGTGTTTATTTCATTATTATTGTTATTGTATCCGATATTTAATTCAAGTTGGGAATCTGATTTATTTGCATTTTTAAATAGATCTATTAAATCTTGATTAGGTTGACTGATATTACTGAATTGAAAATTTTTAAATTTAGTTTTACTTGGTGTTTGATATTGGTATATTGATTGATTAGGTGTTTGATGATGATGATGGTGATGGTTATGTTGTTGTGGCCTTTGTTGACTGTTTAATATAGGAGAAGTACTCGATAAAGAATCTGTTGGAGTGAATGAATCAATAAAGGCAGTAGTATTATCATAATTTTTAGTATTGAAATTTTCGAAAGTTAGATTATCAAAAGTCATTTTGGAAATTTCATTCATTGATCTTGATCTTGTTCTTTTATGACCTCTTAAATTGATTGAAGATAATGGAGATTTTTGTAAATATGAATTATGTTGAAATGATTGACGATGAATATAAGGTTGTGAACGAGATTGTCTTTCTAATTGATAAAGGTTATTATGCTGTAAATGATTTTTATTATGATTTTGTTTCAAAGAATAGAATTCATTTTCATTTTCATTTTCATTTTGTTCCTGCCAACCCTTTTCAATATCTTTGACAATAATAGTACAATGTGGGTTATAATCATTTTCAAAATTAGTCGAGAATTCCCAAATAAATGAATGTAATGGTACATTATCATCTTTAAAGTGAAATGAATCATCATTTGAATAAACTGTATGAGATATTTTCAAATTATCGAATTTTGATGAAGTGATTATTCCATTATGATAATCATTTATTAATGAAGACCAAAGATTAGCCTGTAATGGTAAATTTATTTTAATTATATTATCCTTTTCATTTTGATTATTACTATTATTATTATTATTATTTTCAATGAAAATTCCAGTAATTGGATCACTTCTTTGTATAATCATTAAATTATCATCATAAATTCTTGTTGTAGATTTCAAATTTATAATTGAATTAAATGAATTGGGGAGCTTATATTTTAACAAATTTGAAATATTTAAATTAATTTCAATATATGACATCAATTGATCATTTTCTAAATTGATTGATATAAGAGGATTTAAAAATATTGGTATATTAGAATATGATAAAGAATGAGTGAATGTTAATTTTTTCAAATAAATATCTGAGATACATTTTTTAATTGAATCATTTGAAATTTTATAAAACCTTTTAAAATATGTAAAATTTTGGAAATTTGATAATATATTATTAAATTTTGAAAAAATAATTAAATTTTGTAAATTATTTGAATTATTATTATATACCCTTTGATTTAATAAAACTCCAATTTTAATTAATTCGATTGACATATTTGGATCAACTATTTTTTGATTTTTCAATTTATTATAAATTTTTCTATGTTTTGTTGATTCAATTAATAGATTATTAACTTCATCAATGAATGAGTAATTTAAATTATTTACTATTTCTGATTCTAAGGTATTATTTTTGATTTCATTAATATAATCATTGATTGTTTTCAATTTTAAATCAAAACCATTATTTTTCATGTAATTTACTAAGAATTCACTCCTTGGTTGAATATGTAAATTTGAAATTGAATTTATAGTAGTTGATAAAATATTAATATAATCAATTAAACCATTTTTAATAAATTTCAGAATTTTACATTTTGTGGAAACACTTGATAATATTAAAGTAGTTGAATTATTTTCAATTGCTAAAATAGTTGGAGTAATTGGAGTTATATTTGATTTTAAATTATTTATATCAGCGAAAGTTGGAGGTTCATTAAATTTAATATTTTCAGGTATAGAAAGAGATGGTTTATTAAATTTTAAACCATCATTATTGAAAGATTGATCATTATTATGCATTGAAGGAGAATCGATTTGAATAGTTGGAGAACTTGAAATATGTTTGATAATATTATCCAATTCATCATCACTATGATCGATATTTTTCATTTGGAGATTTTTGGTTTTGATTTTCAAATCAGTATTTGATTTATTGACGTTTAAGAATTGATCGAATAAATCATCATTATTTGAAGAAGAATCTAGTGATTTTTGTTTTAAAATGTTTGTATCTTTAGATGATACGGATATTAGGAAATTTTCATCTAATAATAAATTAGAGGAATTAGGATTAGAAATAGAGGTGGATTCTAAATTTGGATTTGATATGGGTTCTTTATGAACCATTGCTTATGATATAGAAGGAAAGATATGAAGGTAATAAGTAGTAGTAGTAGTAGTAGTAAAGTAAATGTCAGTTAGTTTTATTTGAAAAGAAAATAATGAATCAAGCCAAACACGAAAATAGAAAAAAAAAATGAGAAAAATGAGAAAATAGGAAACGCGCTAGAAGGGGTATGGTGATATCGTGATGTCGGGGGTATAATTAAATGGCATTATATATATAGTAAACTATAAAAAGAACAAAAGAGTAAATTTAAATTGATTTATGTTGAGATTCAATAATATTAGTACATTGGATGATGATTTTAAGTATCAATTGAACCATAAAAGTTAAAAAATTGATGAATTGTGATAATAAAATATCAATTATATTGTATTGATCATTCAATCTAAGTAAAGATTTCCATAATGTTGATAAGATTGGTATACCGAATTTATTATATAATAAGATAGTTAGAGTGTAAATTGCATGGATTAATGTATATACGAGTTGATCGAATGTCTGATTGTTATTAGTAGTAGATGATGGATTGGTATTATTGACTATAGCATTGTTAGTATTGGTATTAGGTAATGATTTAAGTAAATGATGATTATATTTTAAACGATTAACGATATCATCATTTGATAGATATAAGTCCATAATTTTCAATTTCATATCATCATTAAGAGAATTGAAGATTGAATCGATAGTGGAATCATCCAAGATACTGTTTATAATATGAGCAATTGATTCACCAATGAATTTTTTCGAATTCTGTGAGTTGTTTGTTATGATATCACTATTGATGGACATGTTGAGGAGTGATAGTCCAGTTGAAAGGGATTCTGGGTTGAAGAAGGGGGAAGATGGGATGGACAGTTCGATGGAGGGGATGGAGGGGTCATGGGGGACGACATTGCGTCGTTGGTTGAAGATACGGTTGGTTATCAGGGTGTGGATGTCCATTTGGTTGATTTGAATAGTTAATTAGTTATGTAGTAAAGCAGAGATTAGAAGCGGAGGAGAGCCATTTGGAGAGGTATAAATAGCGGGAGTATTCGCCCCTCCTTGGTGGTGGTGGTGGTGGTGGTGGTGGGGGACTTGTTCTGTTCTGTAATTGTTCATTTCCCAATTTCCCATGAATTTGTTTACAAGGTACACACGGTTTCTGGGCGAGCGCCCACTGATTGCCAATATGGTGGGCAGCTTGGTGCTCTTTGCGGCGGGGGATGTTGTTGCGCAGATGGTGGGGGCGTTTGAGGAGAGAGAGGGAGAGGGAGAGGGGGCGAGGACGACGACGACGTACGACATGATGCGGACTGTACGGAACGGGCTCTACGGCGGGTTGGTGTTTGCGCCCGTGGTGGTTCCCTGGTATGCGTTTTTGCAACGGCGGATGGGGACGACGGTGGGGAGGGTTGTGGCGGACCAGGTGGTGTTTGCGCCGGCGGGAGTGGGGATGTATTTGTGGGTGATGGGGGGTGGGAAGGCAGTGGAGGGGCGGAAGTGGTGGGAGACGGTGGTGGCGAACTGGGCGGTGTGGCCAGCGGTGCAGGCGGTGAACTTTGCGGTGGTTCCCGCGGTGTACCGTGTTGGGGTGGTGGGGGCGGTGGGTGTTTTGTGGAACGGGTATTTGTCGTGGGTGGCGCACGGTACAGCGTCGAAGAGGGAGAGGTGAGGGTGAGTGTGAGGGTGAGGGTGAAGGTGGTTTCATCATGGTGAAATGAAGTGTAACAGATATTGTGTAGAGTGTGTAGTGTGGATTGTGTGTATTGTGTTTCTGGCTCATTGTTGCCGATCTGTGTCCAAACCATGATGAAGGGCTTCAAACAACGCTTCAGGTCTAAGACAGGCTCGAAGAAAGACAAGGATAAAGAAAAGGATAAGGAAAAGGAATCCCCCAACTCCAACAACTCCAACTCCAACAACAACAACAACAACAACAACAACAACAATCCCAACGTTGTCGAATCCAAAAATAGGAAGACCGATCCTAACAAGAAGGAGAAAGAATCCCCCAGGAAGGATAAAATCTCATCCACCTCTCTCAGACAATCTTCCTCATCATCTATCAACTCGGATACTAACACACTACCCAATGATAATGATCAGAGTATAATATCGTCATATGAAACCAACAACAACAACAACAACAACTCTATTAATATCAACACAAGTTCAAAATCTATCAATTCAAACACAGATACCACCGCTAATACGATGACAACAACATTAATTCCAAATATAATAACAACCAATCCCGTTACTTCATTACAAGTCGATCAACTACAACCTCAAAGTGAAATTGATTTCCTCAAATATCATACATCACATTCTCCATTTGATAAAGTCCCCAAGGATGATCTGGAATTAAAACCTAAAACCCCTCAAAGACATTCAAGTTCAAGATTCGAACCTTCGATCAATCAACAACCTTTTGAAAAATCCCCCCCGTTTGAAGAAATTGACCCACAATTTCATATAGATTTGTTCATTCAAAAAGTCGATCAATGTAAAATCATGTTTGATTTCTTTGATCCTTCTTATGATATTCAAGGTAAAGAATTGAAAAGGATTACTTTACATGAATTAACAGTTTTCATTTCAACTAATAGAATCAATTTTACTGATGAAATGTATAAACATGTTATTGAAATGTTTAAAATTAATATCTTTAGACCAATTCCTCCTCCTGTTAATCCAATTGGTGATATCTATGATCCAGATGAAGATGAACCAGTTTATGAATTAGGTTGGACTCATATGCAATTAGTCTATGAATTCTTCCTTAGATTTGTTGAATCTCCAGATTTTAATAATACAATTGCTAAACCTTATATTGATCAAAAATTTGTTTTAACTTTATTAGATTTATTTGATTCAGAGGATAATAGAGAAAGAGATTGTTTAAAGACAACATTACATAGAATTTATGGTAAATTTTTAAGTTTAAGATCTTTTATTAGAAAATCAATTAATAATATATTTTTAAATTTTGTTTATGAAACTGGTCATTTTAATGGTATTTCTGAATTATTAGAAATCCTGGGTTCAATTATTAATGGTTTTGCATTACCTTTAAAGGAAGAACATAAGATATTTTTAATTAGAGTTTTAATACCTTTACATAAACCAAGATCTTTATCATTATATCATCCTCAATTAGCTTATTGTATTTTACAATTTTTAGAAAAAGATTCAAATTTAACTGAAGAAGTTATAATGGGTTTATTAAGATATTGGCCAAAGATAAATTCTCCAAAGGAATTGATGTTTTTAAATGAAATTGAAGATATTTTCGAAATTATTGATCCATTAGAATTTATAAAAATTGAAATCCCATTATTTGCTCAATTATCAAAATGTATTTCATCACCGCATTTCCAAGTATCTGAAAAAGTTTTATGCTTTTTTAATAATGAATATTTTGTTAGTTTAGTAACTGAAAATGCTGAAAATATATTACCAATTATATTCCCTTCAATGTATGAATTGGCAAAATCAGAGATAAATAATGAAAATTCAAATGATCATGATGATTTTGATGATTCAAATAATTGGAATAGAACAATCTCAACAATTTCTTATTCTGCCTTAAAGATATTTATGGAAACAAATCCAATTATTTATGATCGATGCTTTTTACTTTATGAAAAACAATTAATGGAAGATAATGAAAGGAAAAATTTAAGAGATGAACATTGGAAAAAATTACAAATTTATGTAAATAAATTAAAACTTGGTGAAGTTGAAAATAATGTCGAAATCAAATAAACCTTTTTTTCCTTTTCTTTTTTAGGTTATTTATATAATTTATACATATATATTGTAACCGAATGAAATCCTTTCATGTCACTTAATTGGTAAGGGACTTTACTGTTAAAAGTTAAAAGTTGGGAACTATTAAAACCTAATGATGGAGTGGATGCCACAGATATATTCAGCTTTAGTGATAATGATAGCCAATCATTGTTCTGTTAGATGTATACTACCGCCATAATCTTTTAATGTAATGTTTAACCTTACCATTTGATTCAGTGATGTGAGCTGTATCCTACGTTTTCCAAAACTTTTTGATAAGTTACAAGGAGAAGAATTTAAGACTTCAGGTAAGCAACAATGGGGAAAGGGTCGATAAAGAAGTAGGGTTTAGGCTGTTAATACGTATTCATTCAAGAGTGGCGATTAGGTGAGGTAACAGAGAATAGTGTTAATGTAGACATATTCCATTCGTGGGATACAATCCAGTCTTCATTTCTGTTAACGGCTACTACTTTTGTTCTCGAATTATATTAATTAGTTCAACACAGCTTTACTACAACATTTTTATTTTTATTTTTATTTTTATTTATATATTAAGTGGAACTTTTATATTCCCTTAAAATAACGGGAACAGATGATGGTGGTAATGCACCAAATTCTGTTATAATTTTTTGAATATATTCAGGTGGTGTCAAATCATATAAAATATTCAAAATATTTAATGATTTAATAGATTTCCAATTTGATAAATCATATTCATCATCAATTGCCTTTTTAACTATTGAACTTTCTTTCTTTGTACTACCATTCTTTTTATTATCCTTTTCGTTTAATTTCTTTTGATTTAAATCATTTAAATATGTTTGTAAATTAAATCCCGTTTTATTAAATGGTTTGATATTAATTAAATCATCAGAATCTCCTAATTCATTCAATGTAACTGAATCTAATTGAACTTTATCACTAAACTTCAAACTTTCACAACATACTAAAACTGGAATACTCTTATTTTTACATGACATTGCAATCAATGCAGTACCAACTCTTGAATATAATCTACCATTTGATAACATTGAATGTGCCCCTAAAAAGCAAAAATCAATATTTGAATTTTGTAATACTGAACTAATTGAATTTATTAAATTATAATGTAATTTAATGTTTTTAAAATTTGATAATTTCTTTGCTAATTTTTTACCTTCAAATAATGGTTTACTATCAATGATGAAAATATCAAATTTTTTATCTTGAATTGTTGAACAATATTTAAATAATTCAAATAAAACTTTAGAATATCCAAATGTTAAAATTTTCGAATTGTTGGAAATATGATTTTCAGAATATTCAACAATAACTTGATCTGCAGCATTTATCTTCTCAACTATAAAATCATCAATATAGGTAGTTAATAAACGTTTACATTCTTCCTCATTTGTATTAATTGGTATAATTGATATCTGCTGTTTTAACCAACGAATCGAATTACCCATGGAAATACTTAATGGTCTACCAGTTTTCAAATATTCAATCTGATGACTTAAATGTCCAGTTAAATGTCTCTGTAATGTTGATCCTTCAGGTGTATGATAAGAATTAATAACATCCTTAAATGCATACATCATTTCAATACATCTTTTACTTGATCCAACAATCTTATATGTTGATATTTTCAACGTTAATGATAAAATACTTGGATGTACAATCGATGCAATCTTAGGTGTTGATGAAATACGTTCCTCTCTAGTCTCTAAATGTCCAAACATTGGTGGTGTTTTCAACGTTGGATCATGAATTTTCGCATTATTAAATTGTTTCTTAATATGTGAAACTGTATTGGAAGTTTTATCCTTATCTGATGATGATTGTTTCGGTTTTGGTGGTGATACATGGTTGGCATTGGTCGTCATTTCAGGATTTGTAGTGGCTTTCGCAGCTGCTCTTTTAGCTGCCTTTTCACGTTTTTTTAATTCTTTTAATTCTTTATTTGATAACTTGGTTTCAGGGGTGGTTGTGGCCGGGGGTGCCGCCGCAGATGTTGCCATAGGTGTGGTCGTCGGCTTATTCCCTGATTCTTCAGACATTGTTCAATGTTCGTTTGATTTTAATTGAAAGTAAATTTAACTTAACAGTTTAGTAAAAAAAATTGAAAGACATGATGAAAATGAATTGAATTGAAGTGAATCATGTTGAAAAATGTAAAACGTAGAAAAATTCAATTTTTTTTTTTAATATTTTTTTTCTCACACTTTTTTTTTTCATTTTCCATTTTTCATTTTTCACTTTTCACTTTTCAAAATTTGTTCAAATTTGTTCAACTTTTTACGGCATACTTTCTTGCTTTTTTATTAACTCTAATAAACATAGGAAACATCCAAAGATGAGTGCAAATGATGCAGATACAAATGTTGAAATGTGGAAAGTCAAGAAATTGATCAAATCCCTTCAAAATGCTCGTGGTAATGGTACTTCAATGATTTCCTTAGTTATACCTCCAAAGGGTCAAATTTCATTTATCCAAAAAATGTTAACCGATGAATATGGTACAGCATCGAATATCAAATCAAGAGTTAATAGATTATCAGTTTTATCTGCAATTACTTCAACACAACAAAAATTGAAATTATATTCAAATGTTCCTAAAAATGGTTTGGTTGTTTATTGTGGTGAAGTTTTAACTGATGAAGGTAAAGAGAAAAAATTGACAATTGCTTTTGAACCTTTTAAACCAATTAATACCTCTCTTTATTTGTGTGATAATAAATTCCACGTTGAAGCATTATCTGAATTATTAGAATCCGATGATAGATTTGGTTTTATTGTTATGGATGGTAATGGTGCATTATTTGGTGCATTATCTGGAAATACAAGAGAAATTTTACATAAATTTACAGTTGATTTACCAAAGAAGCATGGTAGAGGTGGTCAATCTGCATTACGTTTTTCAAGATTAAGAGATGAAAAGAGACATAATTATGTTAGAAAAGTTGCAGAAGTTGCAGTTCAAAATTTTATTACAAATGATAAAGTTAATGTTCAAGGTTTAATTTTAGCTGGTTCAGCAGATTTTAAAACTGAATTATCAAAATCTGAAATGTTTGATTTAAGATTACAGCAAAAAATTATTAAAATTGTTGATATTTCTTATGGTGGTGAAAATGGTTTTAATCAAGCAATTGAATTATCTGCTGAAACTTTATCAAATGTTAAATTTATTCAAGAGAAAAAATTAATTACCCAATATTTTGATGAAATTTCAATAGATTCTGGTAAATTTTGTTATGGTATTGAGGATACTTTAAAAGCTTTAGATTTAGGGGCTTGTGAAACAATCATTGTTTGGGAAGGTTTGGAACATATTAGATATACATTGAAAAACATTGAAGGTAATGAAATAATTAAAATTGTTTCACCAGGTACTCCAAAGGAAGAATACTTAATTGATAAAGATGGTTCAGAATTGGAAATCGTCTCCGATATGCCATTCCTTGAGTGGTTAGCTGAAAATTATAAAAATTATGGTGCAACTGTTGAATTCGTTACCGATAGATCTTCTGAAGGTGCGCAATTCGTTAAAGGTTTTGGTGGTATTGGTGCTTTATTAAGATATAAGGTTAATTTTGAACAATTGCTGTCAGATGATGAGGATGATGAATATTTCTCTGATTAAATTTAATGGTTAATAGTGTATAGTTTTGTTTTCGTTTTATTGTACTTTTTTTTCATAAATTAATAACAACAAAAATTTATTAAAAATTAAAAAGGAAAATAGATTATAATAGTAGATTTAGTAAACATTAATTAAATATATTATTCTATATAGTTAGTATTTTTTTTTAATCCAATTTTTGTTTCTTTACTTTCTTTTTATCCTTTAAAGTATCTAATGCATTCTTTTGAAGATATCCCATAACATTATTACTATGCTGGTTATTTAGCAATAATTCGGCAATATTGTTTAAACCACCAGCAATATATGATCTTCTACCAGATTTTCTAATTGGCTTTTTCAAAGACTCTCTTAGCTGAGCTTTTAATATTTTCAAATTTTGTTTATCAACAGTTTTATTTTCTCTTCTTTTACGATCTCTTTTCAAAAAATCATCTTCAAATTCATCAATATCGTCAACACCTAAATCTTCAGCTGCCTTATCAATCCAACTTTGTTCTTTGTTGACACTCTGTGATGCAACTTCAGCTTGAGCAATTTTTGCTGCTAGATCTAACCTTTCCTTTAGTTGATCTAAAATATCGGAATCAAGGGTTAATGCTTTCAAATCTTCGACTTTTTCCTTCTTTGTAATGGCTCTTCTTAATCTCCTCAAAGGCCCAGAAGCTTCTTGTGGTGAACATAAAACAATAGACACACCTTCTTTGCCAGCACGTGCAGTTCTACCAGATCTATGAACATACGTATCTGCAGTTCTTGGTAAATGATAATGGACAACATGTTGAATATCATTTATATCCAAACCACGAGCTGCAACATCAGATGCAATTAAAACAGCTGACTTATTCTCCTTCTTAGCAATTTCTGAATTTTTGGTAAATCTTTCTAATGCTCTTAAACGTTGCTTTTGAACCATTGAAGAATGGATTGAAACTGTTGGAATTCCTAAATTATTTAATGTTGGTGCCAAACGTTTAACAGAATCAATTGAATTTGTAAAAACCAATGTAGTACCTGGATAAATTGAAATAAAATAATACAACATTAAATCACGTTCCATTGGTGCACATGGAATCATTGCTTCTGTGATTCTATTTGCAACAACTTCAGTTGGGTTAACATCAATATATTCAGGTTTACCACGAAATCTCAATTTTTTACTTAAAATATTTAAAACTTCTTTAATTTCTGCAGCCTCTTCATCTTCATCAGCTTTACGTTTTTTGGTTTGAGCTGGTTTAGCTGTACTTGCCAATTTACTAAATAAATCTTTTGAAAAAGTTGCAGAGAAAATTAATGATTGCCATCTTTTTTGTAATTGTGGTATATCTTTTGGTCTATAATTATTTAGAATTTCTAAAATTTTTTTCAATTCATCGAAATGTCCATCTTGTAATAATCTATCTGCTTCATCTAGAACAAAAATATCAATTGATGCAATTTGTTTGGCCAACGATGTTGATTTTTCTAAAATTTCTAAACAACGGCCAGGTGTTGCAACTAAAACTTTTGGACCATAACTTAAAAGTCTTTCTTGCTTTTGAATAGATAAACCACCTGTTAATGACATAATTGTTTTATCACTAAATGGACTATATTTGAATAATTCACTTAAATGTTTCATAACCTGATTTGCCAATTCTCTAGTTGGTGTGAAAATAATGGCAGTTGGATGTTTACGATAGTCCTCTGGAAAGTTTTTTAAATTTTCTTGTTCTGATAATGCTTTCTCTAAAATTGGAATACCATACGCTAAAGTTTTACCAGAACCAGTCATGGCTTTCCCGATAACATCTTTACCTTCGATTGAAATAGGGATTGTTTTCTTTTGAATTTCTGTTGGTTTAGTAAATCCTAATGTTTGTATTCCATTTAACGTTGAAGAGGATAAGGGAATTTCAGACCATTCTGGTAAATCTACATCATCTGTTAGTATGGAAAGATTACCTGCTTTTGCAAATGTATTTTCTTTCAATTCTTCATGTAGTTTAAAATTCTTTTCTTTGGATTGCTTCTTAGATTTTTCAATTACCTTTTGTGATGGCAATTCGGGAACATTTTCTTCATCATTTTCATCCTTAGATGCAATTAATGTTGTGACGTTAACATCTTTTCTAGTTCTTTTCCGTTTTTCTTGTGTACTATCTTCTTCTCCTAGTTGTTTTTCTTCTTCGTCATTATCATCGTTGTCGTTGTCTTCGTCGCCATCTTCTTTTACACTATCATCATCATCTTCTTCTTCTCCTCCTTGTTCTTCCTTGTGATCTAGTTCCATTTCATTGGATTCTTCTTCTGATTGTTCTTCTTTGGTATCCAGTTCTTTCTCAGATTCTTCCCCTTCAGCTCTTTCACCATTACTAAAGGAAGAAAATGCTTTTTTGTCTGATTCTTTTATATCAGCTGGATCAAGCTCAAAATCACCCTCTGGAATTGCAGTTTCCTTCTTTTTAACTTCTTCTTTTGAGATTTTATTTTTTTCATCCTTTGTAATAAAATTAACTTTACCATTTATATATTGGACATCAACATTTTCAATTTCCTCTAATCCATAAAAACCTTCAAAATCATCTAATGTATCAGGAATCTCAACTGGTTTCCAGTTTAATTCTGATGCATTAATTTGAAACGATTTTGTAGGTTTCTTAATTGATGATTTATGATCAACACTAGATTTCACTATCTTACCATTAAGTTTAGTTTTCAATGATTGTTTCTTCTTAAGCACTCTTTCTTTCAATGCAGCAGAAACCATTATGTATGTCTTTTCCAGTTTGAGTATCAATAAAAATACAAAGAAAATAAATAAGTAATTACTATTGAATATAGGAAAAATGAAAAAAAAAACATGAAGAGAAAACTTTTCAAGGCATAGCAATTTTTTTTCTTTATATTTTATATTGAAATTTTTAAATTTTCAAGTAATTCTAAATTTTAGATCTAACTACCATGTAATGTCTAAAATTGTTGTTTGATCTTTAAATTATCACTCAATTATGGTAAAGCGAAAACAAAAGAAAGCAAGCTCGTTACTTTCTAAAAGGTTAAAACCTGTCGGGAAATCTGAAAACATTAAACCAATTCCCAAAACTTTAAAACCAATACGTGCAAGACAACTGATTCGAAGGTTTCATGTTTTACTAAAATATAAAAGTTCGGTAATTAATAGAATAAGTGAAGTAATTAAATGGAAGTCAGGAAGGGATGGTGATATAAATGACAATTACATGACTTATATCAGAAAGAATGAAAAATTAAGTTCATTATTTGATCAGGAATGGGAAAAAAGGTGGAATGAAATAAAAATTAATAAAACTCCTGAATCAGTAATTGATCCAAAATCACTTGATAAATTTACAAAAGATTCAACAATTGAAGATCTTGTTTCGATCCTTGGTCGATTAGACTCCGAAATTGAAAAGCGTGGAGGGTTAGAGACGTATCAAACTGCAAGTAGTCTAGGCCAAGATGCCAAACGTGGTGGAGATTCAAGTAAATTATTAGTGAAATGGTTGAATGAAATTAAATGGAATGGTGATGGCCTTAATGCATTAGAAATCGGATGTCTATCATCTAAAAATGAAATCTCAACAAGTAAAATATTTGAAGAAATCAAACGAATAGACTTACATAGTCAGGAACCAGGTACAATTGAAGAAGAAGATTTTTTGAAAAGACCAAAACCTGCAAATGATTCAGAGAAATTTAATTTAATAAGTTGTTCATTGGTAGTTAATTTTATCCCTACACCTGAACAAAGGGGTGAAATGTTATGTCATATATGTGAGTTTTTGAAAGAACCGGCTCAAAATAGATATAGTTTATTATTTTTTGTCATACCATTGCCATGTATTGAAAACTCGAGATATTGCGATTTAGACACTATCAATTTGATATTTGGAAAATTAGGATACGAACCTTTAAAATATAATCAGACTCATAAATTGGCATATTGGCTTTTGAAATGGAATGGTTCAAAAGCAGTTGATATGAAATTTACGATAAAAAAGAACGAAGTTCGTACTGGAACAAATAGAAATAATTTTTGTATTGTTATTAAATAATTGTAAATAATTGGGATCTCTATAATTAGGACAAGGAAATGCTTACTTTTGAATAATTTTCATGAACGCCAAATCAGTAAATGAGGAATCCCAAGGGTAATTCAATTGATTACCTTCTTTAATAAATGACACTTCAACATCATTGAAATAGGCCGATTCAAAATCATATTCTATTACAGGTGGGGTATATATTATATTATTTTTCTTTTTTCTGTTCTTTTTCTTGACAACAACTTGAAAACCATCTTGGACTGGTTCATTTAGTTTAGATCCTAATTTGTTTTGGATGTGTCTTGTCAACCTTGCACAATTTGGATATTGTTCAAAATATTTTAAATCTGTGAATTTATGTGTATATACAGTTAGATCGTTAGCAAGTATATAGACAGGTTTTGATTCTGTGAAAAAAGTTTCTAGGATTGAAATTGGGAAATGCGGTAAGTAAAATAACGAACTTGAAGTAGATAATTCAATATCTTCAATAACTTGATAGCTGAATTTATCTTCAAAAAACAACTTTTCATCATCATTTATTATAGGATCCCATAAAGATACTTTTATTTCTTTATTTTCTTTATTTTTTTCCTTTAAATAAGACTCTAGTAGATTCAATAAACATAACTGATACATAGCTAATAAAGAATCAGAAACTGAACCCAATCCAAGACATCGTACATGGGCTATTTCTAAATTTTCAAGAGAATGCAAAATGGAATTGACCACATCTGATCCTTCCAGCTTTGTTTTCTTTTCCACAAAAGAATTCCATAGTTTGTTTGTTTGAGAATCAACCATTGCGAGTTTCCAAAACTTATAAAGAAAACAGTATGTATTTGATTAAAGTCAAATTGATCTTTTTTTTTTTCTTTTTTCCTAATTAAAAAATAATTTTTTAATTTTAATTTTCATGTTGGCACGTGACTCTCGGGGATTGAAGAAAAAGGATCGATCATCCAAATAATAATGAAATCTCGAGTTGTGATTGGTCGTGTGGGTAGATGTTTTGTTGATACCCAGGGAGATTCTCCCCTATATTAGATATCTACAACAATTTTGTTGTCACCATGTTCTTCTCAGGATATGATAAAACTATTCTGAACTGGGGAAACGAAATAACCTCTTCCTGACAAAACGACGTCCCCTGGTTCGTCAGTTGAGTTCAGGGCATTTCCCAATTGGGAGCGCTGATGCGATTTTTCAGGTTTCCAGCTTTTTCTCGACGACAAGAACAAAAATTTACTTCCAAACGTTAGAATATTTTTTTTTCTTTATAAACTGATTAGATCCTTTCTCTTTTTCACTTTCAGTTTCTTTCTTTTAATCCACAATAACCGTTTTGGTGATTGTTAGTGTATATATTTAACTCTTTAAATATATTTTCATCTTTATTATTGGATTTTTTGCCCAAATTTATCATTACTTTACTTTTTTTTTCACATATTTTGATTAAATCTGTCAATTCAAATTGCTAACTTGTATATATAATACCAGTCATTTCATTAACATCCGCATTTAAAAGAAAACATGTCACATATTGTTCAAATACCCAAAGTTTTTGATCATGATCAAGGATTACCAATACCAAATATCGAATTCGAAGATAATACTGTCAAAATTGGTTCGAGAAAATCAGTTTTAGCTGTACGTCAAAGTGATATTGTCGCTGAAGCCATTACCAAGGCATATCCACATTTAAAGACTTCAATTGTCAAAGTCTCAACTTTAGGAGATCAAAATCAAAATCAGCCTCTCTATTCATTCGGTGGTAAAGCCCTATGGACTAAAGAATTAGAGATTCTTTTACTTGAAGATGTTGGAGAGTTTAAACAAATTGACCTTATAGCGCATTCATTAAAGGATATGCCAACTGTTTTACCTGATGAATTTGAATTAGGTTGTATTATAAGCAGAGAGGGTATGTATTAATTATCGAAAAAAAAACTTTCATTTATTATTGTTCCATTGGTTGATTTATTTTCACATTTTTTTTCTTTTCATTCTCGTCCATTATTTCCAAATTCCTTTTTAATGATGATTTAAACATTTTTTAGACGTTAGACTACTGAACTTCTTTGATGAAAACGTGTTATTAACTGATTTGAAGGAATTAGAAGTTTGAAAAGAAAATTATGATATTATTACTTTAAACAAAAATACTAACTTTTAATCACTACTATATATTTATTTTCATTTTTTGATCAATTTAGACCCAAGAGATGCACTCGTCATGAAAGCTGGTTCTCCATATAAATCATTAAAAGATTTACCTGATGGTAGTATTGTAGGTACATCATCTGTTCGTCGGTCAGCACAAATTCATAGAAATCATCCGAATTTAATATTCAAATCTGTACGAGGAAATATTCATACGAGACTGTCAAAATTAGATGACCCAAATGGTGAATTCGATTGCATTATTTTGGCTGCAGCTGGTTTAATTCGTTGTCATTTTGAAGATAGAATTACTCAATATTTGAACGCTGATGAAATGTATCATGCTGTTGGGCAGGGTGCAATTGGTATTGAAATCAAGAAAAGCAATGAAAAAATGAGATTATTATGTAGTGTTATTGGATGTCGTAAAACTACTTGGAAATGTGTGGCCGAAAGAAGTTTATTAAGAACTTTGGAAGGTGGTTGTTCAGTTCCAGTTGGTGTTTGGACAACCTTAAAAGATGATAATGTTTTAGAAATGAAGGCGATTGTTCTAAGTGTCGATGGTAATGAAAGTGTTGAAGATGTTCATGAGAAACAAATCACCTGTGATAAAGATCCACTAGATTTAGGTATTGAATTAGCTGAAAAATTAATTGCAAAAGGTGCAAAGAAAATTTTAGATGAAATTAATTTCAGTAAAATTCAAGAAATTAAAGATGCTGGTCTGACAGTTTAATGATGATAATATTTTAATGTTTATTCTTTTTTTCACCCTTGATGTCTTTGTTTTATTCTATTTTTCTTCTCTTTTAATTTGAACTATTTTATGTTTTTGTTTTTCTAATATTTCTCTGCTTGTAAGATTCCATTATATATATAAAACACTAATAAATCGCACTGGGAAATCTTTAAGTGGGTTTTGATTGTGAGAAAATAAAAAGTTAGAATCATTAATCAAATTAAACCATCCCATTTTTTCAGATTAGAATTTAAACAATATAATATATAACATTCTTGTGAAACTTTTCAAAAAAAAAAAAAAAAAAAAAAAAAAAAAAAAAAAAAAAAAAAAAAAAAAATAAAAAAAAAAAAAAAAAAAAAAAAAAAAAATAATGTTCTAAAATTGAAGTCACGTGTTAGACAAATAGTATTGATCAAAAAATGAGCTTAGTACATGTTTTTTAACAGATCTTGTGGAAGTTAAATAAAGGCCAGTACAATATTAAATAGACAAACTGATTTAATATCCTGAATCACTAATAAACCTATTAGTGAGCTTAATCCAAAGTG